>JAXRKP010000104.1:490000-500000 GCA_037039925.1 Doris montereyensis
GTGTTATTAGGTGAGTGTTATTAGGTGAGTGTTATTAGGTTAGTGTTATTAGGTGAATGTTAGGTGAATATTATTAGGTGAATGTTATTAGGTGAGTGTTATTAGGTTAGTGTTATTAGGTGGTGTTATTAGGTGAATGTTAGGTGAATATTATTAGTTGAATATTATTAGGTGAGTGTTATTAGGTGAATGTTAGGTGAATATTATTAGTTGAATATTATTAGGTGAGTGTTATTAGGTGAGTGTTATTAGGTGAATGTTATTAGGTGGGTGTTATTAGGTGAATGTTAGGTGAATATTATTAGGTGAATGTTATTAGGTTGAATGTTATTAGGTGAATGTTATTATGTGAGTGTTATTATGTGAGTGTTATTAGGTGAATGTTATTAGGTGAGTGTTATTAGGTGAGTGTTATTAGGTGAATGTTATTATGTGAGTGTTATTAGGTGAATGTTATTAGGTGAATGTTATTAGGTGAGTGTTATTAGGTGAATGTTAGGTGAATATTATTAGATGAATGTTATTAGGTGAATGCTATTAAGTGAGTGTTATTAGGGGAATGTTATTATGTGAATGTTATTATGTGAGTGTTATTAGGTGAGTGTTATTAGGTGAGTGTTATTAGGTGAATGTTATTAGGTAAATGTTATTAGGTGAATGTTATTAGGTGAGTGATATTAGGTGAATGTTAGTTGAATATTATTAGGTGAATGTTATTAGGTGAGTTTTGTTAGGTGGGTGTTATTATGTGAGTGTTATTATGTGAGTGTGATTATGTGAGTGTTATTAGGTGAGTGTTATTAGGTGAGTGTTACTAGGTAAATGCTGTTATGTGAATGTTATTATGTGAGTGTTATTAGGTGAGTGTTATTATGTGAGTGTTATTAGGTGAATGTTATTAGGTGAGTGTTATTAGGTGAGTGTTATTAGGTGAGTGTTATTATGTGAATGTTATTATGTGAGTGTTATTAGGTGGAGTGTTATTAGGTGTGTTATTAGGTGAATGTTATTAGGTGACTGTTATTAGGTGAGTGTTATTATGTGAGTGTTATTAGGTGAATGTTATTAGGTGAGTGTTATGAGGTAGGTGTTATTAGGTGGGTGTTATTATGTGGTGTTATTAGGTGAATGTTATTTAGTGTTATTAGGTGAGTGTTATTAGGTGAGTGTTATTAGGTGAGTGTTATTATGTTGAATGTTATTAGGTGAGTGTTATTAGGTGAGTGTTTTAGGTGAGTGTTATTAGGTGAATGTTATTATGTAGTGTTATTAGGTGAGTGTTATTAGGTGAGTGTTATTAGGTGAGTGGTATTAGGTGAGTGTTATTAGGTGAGTGTTATTAGATGGTGTTATTATGTGATTGTTATTATGTGAATGTTATTAGGTGGAATGTTATTATGTGAATGTTATTATGTGAGTGTTATTAGGTGAATGTTATGAGCTGAATATTATTAGGTGAATGTTATTAGGTGAATGTTATTATATGAATGTTAGGTGAATATTATTAGTTGAATGTTATTAGGTGAATGTTATTAGGTGAGTGTTATTAGGTGAGTGTTATTAGGTGAGTGTTATTAGGTTAGTGTTATTAGGTGAATGTTAGGTGAATATTATTAGGTGAATGTTATTAGGTGAGTGTTATTAGGTTAGTGTTATTAGGTGAGTGTTATTAGGTGAATGTTAGGTGAATATTATTAGTTGAATATTATTAGGTGGTGTTATTAGGTGAGTGTTATTAGGTGAGTGTTATTAGGTGAATGTTATTATGTGGTGTTATTAGGTGAATGTTATTAGGTGAGTGTTATTGGGTGAGTGTTATTAGGTGAGTGTTATTAGGTGAATGTTAGGTGAATATTATTAGGTGAATGTTATTAGGTGAATGTTATTAGGTGAATGTTATTATGTGGTGTTATTATGTGAGTGTTATTATGTGAGGTGTTATTAGGTGAGTGTTATTAGGTGAGTGTTATTAGGTGAATGTTATTATGTAGAGTGTGTTATTAGGTGAATGCTATTAGGTGAATGTTATTAGGTGAGTGTTATTAGGTGAATGTTAGGTGAATATTATTAGGTGAATTTTATTAGGTGAATGTTATTATCTGAATGTTATTATGTGAGGTGTTATTACGTGAATGTTATTAGGTGAATGTTATTAGGTGAGTGTTATTAGGTGAATGTTAGGTGAATATTGTTAGTTGAATGTTATTAGGTGAGTGCTATTAAGTGAGTGTTGTTAGTGGAATGTCATTATGTGAATGTTATCATGTGAGTGTTATTAGGTGAGTGTTCTTAGGTGAGTGTTATTAGGTGAATGTTATTAGGTAAATGTTATTAGGTGAATGTTATTAGGTGAGTGGTATTAGGTGAATGTTAGGTGAATATTATTAGGTGAATATTATTAGGTGAGTGTTATTAGGTGAATGTTATTATGTGAGTGTTATTAGGTGAATGTTATTATGTGAGTGTTATTAGGTGAATGTTATTAGGTCAATGTTATTAGGTGAGTGTTATTAGGCGAATGTTATTAAGTGAATGTTATTAGGTGAATGTTATTAGGTGAGTGTTATTAGGTGAATGTTAGGTGAATATTATTAGGTGAGTGTTATTAGGTGGTGTTATTAGGTGAGTGTTATTAGGTGAGTGTTATTAGGTTAGTGTTATTAGGTGAGTGTTATTGGGTGAGTGTTATTAGGTGAGTGTTATTAGGTGAATGTTAGGTGAATATTATTAGGTGAATGTTATTAGGTGAATGTTATTATGTGAATGTTATTATGTAGGTGTTATTATGTGAGTGTTAGGTGAATATTATTAGTTGAATGTTATTAGGTGAGTGTTATTAGGTGAGTGTTATTAGGTGAGTGTTATTAGGTTAGTGTTATTAGGTGAATGTTAGGTGAATATTATTAGGTGAATGTTATTAGGTGAGTGTTATTAGGTTAGTGTTATTAGGTGAGTGTTATTAGGTGAATGTTAGGTGAATATTATTAGTTGAATATTATTAGGTGAGTTTTATTAGGTGAATGTTAGGTGAATATTATTAGTTGAATATGATTAGGTGAGTGTTATTAGGTGAGTGTTATTAGGTGAATGTTATTAGGTGAGTGTTATTAGGTGAATGTTAGGTGAATATTATTAGGTGAATGTTATTAGGTGAATGTTATTAGGTGAATGTTATTATGTAGGTGCTATTATGTGAGTGTTATTATGTGAGTGTTATTAGGTGGTGTTATTAGGTGAGTGTTATTAGGTGAATGTTATTATGTGAGTGTTATTAGGTGAATGCTATTAGGTGAATGTTATTAGGTAGGTGTTATTAGGTGAATGTTAGGTGAATATTATTAGGTGAATGTTATTAGGTGAATGTTATTATCTGAATGTTTTTATGTGAGTGTTATTACGTGAATGTTATTAGGTGAATGTTATTAGGTGAGTGTTATTAGGTGAATGTTAGGTGAATATTGTTAGTTGAATGTTATTAGGTGAGTGCTATTAAGTGAGTGTTGTTAGTGGAATGTCATTATGTGAATGTTATCATGTGAGTGTTATTAGGTGAGTGTTATTAGGTGAGGTGTTATTAGGTGAATGTTATTAGGTAAATGTTATTAGGTGAATGTTATTAGGTGAGTGGTATTAGGTGAATGTTAGGTGAATATTATTAGGTGAATATTATTAGGTGAGTGTTATTAGGTGAATGTTATTATGTGAGTGTTATTAGGTGAATGTTATTATGTAGGTGTTATTAGGTGAATGTTATTAGGTCAATGTTATTCGGTGAGTGTTATTAGGTGAATGTTATTAAGTGAATGTTATTAGGTGAATGTTATTAGGTGAGTGTTATTAGGTGAATGTTAGGTGAATATTATTTATGTTATTAGGTGAGTGTTATTAGGTGGTGTTATTAGGTGAGTGTTATTAGGTTAGTGTTATTAGGTGAGTGTTATTGGGTGAGTGTTATTAGGTGAATGTTATTATGTGGTGTTATTAGGTGAATGTTATTAGGTGAATGTTATTAGGTGAGTGTTATTAGGTGAATGTTAGGTGAATATTATTAGATGAATGTTATTAGGTGAATGCTATTAAGTGAGTGTTATTAGGGGAATGTTATTATGTGAATGTTATTATGTGAGTGTTATTAGGTGAGTGTTATTAGGTGAGTGTTATTAGGTGAATGTTATTAGGTAAATGTTATTAGGTGAATGTTATTAGGTGAGTGGTATTAGGTGAATGTTAGTTGAATATTATTAGGTGAATGTTATTAGGTGAGTTTTGTTAGGTGGGTGTTATTATGTGGTGTTATTATGTGAGTGTGATTATGTGAGTGTTATTAGGTGAGTGTTATTAGGTGAGTGTTATTAGGTAAATGCTGTTATGTGAATGTTATTATGTGGTGTTATTAGGTGAGTGTTATTATGTGAGTGTTATTAGGTGAATGTTATTAGGTGAGTGTTATTAGGTGAGTGTTATTAGGTGTGTTATTATGTGAATGTTATTATGTGAGTGTTATTAGGTGAGTGTTATTAGGTGAGTGTTATTAGGTGAATGTTATTAGGTGACTGTTATTAGGTGAGTGTTATTATGTGAGTGTTATTAGGTGAATGTTATTAGGTGAGTGTTATGAGGTGGTGTTATTAGGTGAGTGTTATTATGTGGTGTTATTAGGTGAATGTTATTAGGTGAGTGTTATTAGGTGAGTGTTATTAGGTGAGTGTTATTAGGTGAGTGTTATTATGTGAATGTTATTAGGTGAGTGTTATTAGGTGAGTGTTTTAGGTGAGTGTTATTAGGTGAATGTTATTATGTAGGTGTTATTAGGTGAGTGTTATTAGGTGAGTGTTATTAGGTGAGTGGTATTAGGTGAGTGTTATTAGGTGAGTGTTATTAGATGAGTGTTATTATGTGATTGTTATTATGTGAATGTTATTAGGTGAATGTTATTATGTGAATGTTATTATGTGAGTGTTATTAGGTGAATGTTATGAGCTGAATATTATTAGGTGAATGTTATTAGGTGAATGTTATTATATGAATGTTAGGTGAATATTATTAGTTGAATGTTATTAGGTGAATGTTATTAGGTGAGTGTTATTAGGTGAGTGTTATTAGGTGAGTGTTATTAGGTTAGTGTTAGTAGGTGAATGTTAGGTGAATATTATTAGGTGAATGTTATTAGGTGAGTGTTATTAGGTGAGTGTTATTAGGTGAGTGTTATTAGGTGAATGTTAGGTGAATATTATTAGTTGAATATTATTAGGTGAGTGTTATTAGGTGAGTGTTATTAGGTGAGTGTTATTAGGTGAATGTTATTTTGTGAGTGTTATTAGGTGAATGTTATTAGGTGAGTGTTATTGGGTGAGTGTTATTAGGTGAGTGTTATTAGGTGAATGTTAGGTGAATATTATTAGGTGAATGTTATTAGGTGAATGTTATTAGGTGAATGTTATTATGTGAGTGTTATTATGTGAGTGTTATTATGTGAGTGTTATTAGGTGAGTGTTATTAGGTGAGTGTTATTAGGTGAATGTTATTATGTGAGTGTTATTAGGTGAATGCTATTAGGTGAATGTTATTAGGTGAGTGTTATTAGGTGAATGTTAGGTGAATATTATTAGGTGAATTTTATTAGGTGAATGTTATTATCTGAATGTTATTATGTGAGTGTTATTACGTGAATGTTATTAGGTGAATGTTATTAGGTGAGTGTTATTAGGTGAATGTTAGGTGAATATTGTTAGTTGAATGTTATTAGGTGAGTGCTATTAAGTGAGTGTTGTTAGTGGAATGTCATTATGTGAATGTTATCATGTGAGTGTTATTAGGTGAGTGTTCTTAGGTGAGTGTTATTAGGTGAATGTTATTAGGTAAATGTTATTAGGTGAATGTTATTAGGTGAGTGGTATTAGGTGAATGTTAGGTGAATATTATTAGGTGAATATTATTAGGTGGTGTTATTATGTGAGTGTTATTAGGTGAATGTTATTATGTGGTGTTATTAGGTGAATGTTATTAGGTCAATGTTATTAGGTGAGTGTTATTAGGCGAATGTTATTAAGTGAATGTTATTAGGTGAATGTTATTAGGTGAGTGTTATTAGGTGAATGTTAGGTGAATATTATTAGGTGAGTGTTATTAGGTGAGTGTTATTAGGTGAGTGTTATTAGGTGATTATTATTAGGTTAGTGTTATTAGGTGAGTGTTATTGGGTGAGTGTTATTAGGTGAGTGTTATTAGGTGAATGTTAGGTGAATATTATTAGGTGAATGTTATTAGGTGAATGTTATTATGTGAATGTTATTATGTAGTGTTATTATGTGAGTGTTAGGTGAATATTATTAGTTGAATGTTATTAGGTGAGTGTTATTAGGTGAGTGTTATTAGGTGAGTGTTATTAGGTTAGTGTTATTAGGTGAATGTTAGGTGAATATTATTAGGTGAATGTTATTAGGTGAGTGTTATTAGGTTAGTGTTATTAGGTGAGTGTTATTAGGTGAATGTTAGGTGAATATTATTAGTTGAATATTATTAGGTGAGTTTTTATTAGGTGAATGTTAGGTGAATATTATTAGTTGAATATGATTAGGTGAGTGTTATTAGGTGAGTGTTATTAGGTGAATGTTATTAGGTGAGTGTTATTAGGTGAATGTTAGGTGAATATTATTAGGTGAATGTTATTAGGTGAATGTTATTAGGTGAATGTTATTATGTAGGTGTTATTATGTGAGTGTTATTAGGTGAATGTTATTAGGTGAGTGTTATTAGGTGAGTGTTATTAGGTGAATGTTATTATGTGAGTGTTATTAGGTGAATGTTATTAGGTGAATGTTATTAGGTGAGTGTTATTAGGTGAATGTTAGGTGAATATTATTAGATGAATGTTATTAGGTGAATGCTATTAAGTGAGTGTTATTAGGGAATGTTATTATGTGAATGTTATTATGTGAGTGTTATTAGGTGAGTGTTATTAGGTGAGTGTTATTAGGTGAATGTTATTAGGTAAATGTTATTAGGTGAATGTTATTAGGTGAGTGGTATTAGGTGAATGTTAGTTGAATATTATTAGGTGAATGTTATTAGGTGAGTTTTGTTAGGTGGGTGTTATTATGTGAGTGTTATTATGTGAGTGTGATTATGTGAGTGTTATTAGGTGGTGTTATTAGGTGAGTGTTATTAGGTAAATGCTGTTATGTGAATGTTATTATGTGAGTGTTATTAGGTGAGTGTTATTATGTGAGTGTTATTAGGTGAATGTTATTAGGTGAGTGTTATTAGGTGAGTGTTATTAGGTGAGTGTTATTATGTGAATGTTATTATGTGGAGTGTTATTAGGTGAGTGTTATTAGGTGAGTGTTATTAGGTGAATGTTATTAGGTGACTGTTATTAGGTGAGTGTTATTATGTGAGTGTTATTAGGTGAATGTTATTAGGTGAGTGTTATGAGGTGAGTGTTATTAGGTGAGTGTTATTATGTGAGTGTTATTAGGTGAATGTTATTAGGTGAGTGTTATTAGGTGAGTGTTATTAGGTGAGTGTTATTAGGTGAGTGTTATTATGTGAATGTTATTAGGTGAGTGTTATTAGGTGAGTGTTATTAGGTGAGTGTTATTAGGTGAATGTTATTATGTGAGTGTTATTAGGTGAGTGTTATTAGGTGAGTGTTATTAGGTGAGTGGTATTAGGTGAGTGTTATTAGGTGAGTGTTATTAGGTGAGTGTTATTATGTGATTGTTATTATGTGAATGTTATTAGGTGAATGTTATTATGTGAGTGTTATTAGGTGAATGTTATTAGGTGAGTTTTATTAGATGAGTGTTATTAGGTGAGTGTTATTAGGTGAGTGTTATTAGGTGAATGTTAGGTGAATATTATTAGATGAGTGTTATTAGGTGAATGTTAGGTGAATATTATTAGGTGAGTGTTATTAGGTGAATATTATTAGGTGAATGTTAGGTGAATATGATTAGGTGAGTGTTAGGTGAATATTATTAGGTGAGTGTTATTACGTGAATGTTAGGTGAATATTATTATGTGAGTGTTATTACGTGAGTGTTATTAGGTGAGTGTTAGGTGAGTGTTACTAGGTGAATATTATTAGGTGAATGTTATTAGGTGAATGTTATTAGGTGAGTGTTATTAGGTGAATGTTAGTTGAATGTTTTTATGTGAGTGTTATTAGGTGAATGTTATTAGGTGAATGTTATTAGGTGAATGTTATTAGGTGAGTGTTATTGGTTGAATGTTAGGTGAATGTTTTTAGGTGAATGTTATTATGTGAGTGTTATTAGGTGAATATTATTAGGTGAATATTATTAGGTGAATGTTATTAGGTGAGTGTTATTAGGTGAGTGTTATTAGGTGAATATTATTAGATGAATGTTATTAGGTGAATGTTATTAGGTGAGTGTTATTAGCTGAATGTTATTAGCTGAATGTTATTAGGTGAATGTTATTAGGTGAGTGTTATTAGGTGAATGTTATTAGGTGAATGTTATTAGGTGAATATTATTAGGTGAATGTTATAAGGTGAATGTTATTAGGTGAATGTTATTAGGTGAGTGTTATTAGATAAGAGTTATTCTTAGGCCTCTTTCACACTAGCACATTGGAGGAAGGATTTAAGCATCAGAAAACTGATGCTATTGTATACTAGAAACTTTATAGAATGTGCAAGGGTTAGCTGTTTTGTTGTTCAAATTTAGTAGAAACTGCCTTCTTCATCTTCATATTATTAAGAGATACAATCATGTACATTGTATTAATTAATAGAAACTGCCTTCTTCATCTTCATATTATTAAGAGATACAACCATCTATCCTACATTGTATTAACTTTGTAAGGGGTACGAGAACATATTATTATTAAAAGTGTTCTAGGGGTACGGAGCATAAGATAAAGGTTTGGAACCCCTTCACTAGTACTAGCCATAGTATCAGTACTAGTATTAGTACCAGTTTCTAGCATTTCACCATCAGTCCAAGCATTGACGTAAAGTACATTATAATTTTCCGTGGTTGGTTGGCGGGGTGCTGCTGTCAGGTCATGCTTCTTTGTCTTTCACGTCTTTATTGCATCTTGCCGTTTCCTTTTCAATTCACACTGAGATTGTCGCATATGGTGGACGGAGTGAACGACAACTCCCTCCATCCAAAAAAATACAAAGAAAGCTTGCCTTTCACTGTCAGTGTCACTGTCACTGTCACTGTCACTATCAATATCACTGTCACTGTCACTGTCACTGTCACTGTCACTGTCACTGTCACTGTCATTGTCAATATCACTGTCACTGTCACTGTCACTGTCACTATCAATATCACTGTCATTGTCACTGTCACTATCAATATCACTGTCACTATCAATATCACTGTCACTGTCACTGTCACTGTCACTGTCACTGTCACTATCAATATCACTGTCACTATCAATATCACTGTCACTATCAATATCACTCTCACTGTCACTCTCACTGTAACTCTCACTGTCACTCTCACTGTCACTCTCACTGTCACTCTCACTGTCACTGTCACTGTCACTGTCCTCTCACTGTCCTCTCTCTACTGTCACTCTCACTCTCACTCTCACTCTGTCACTGTCAGTCTCACTGTCACTCTCACTATCCTCTCACTCTCACTCTCCTCTCACTCTCACTCTCACTCTCACTTCACTCTCACTCTCACTCTCACTCTCCTCTCACTATCACTGTCACTTTCACTGTCACTGTCACTAGTTTATGCTCTCACTGTCACTGTCACTGTCACTGTCACTGTCACTGTCACTGTCGCTTTCACTCTCACTCTCTCTCTCATTCTCATTCTCACTGTCACTCTCACTGTCACTCTCACTCTCACTCTCACTCTCACTCTCATTCTCATTCTCACTGTCACTGTCACTGTCACTGTCACTGTCACTGTCACTGTCACTGTCACTGTCACTGTCACTGTCACTCTCACTCTCACTGTCACTCTCACTGTCACTCTCACTGTCACTCTCACTCTCACTCTCCCTCTCA
>JAXRKP010000104.1:512500-520000 GCA_037039925.1 Doris montereyensis
CCTTTCATTCTTCTATTCTTCCCTCTATCATTCCTTCCATCCTTCTATCCTTCCCTCTATCATTCCTTTCATCCTTCTATCCTTCCCTCTATCATTCCTTTCATCCTTCCTTCTGTCCTTTTATCCTTCCTTCTATCATTCCTTTCATCCTTCTATCCTTCCCTCTATTATTCCTTTCATCCTTCTATCCTTCCCTCTATCATTCCTTTCATCCTTCTATCCTTCCCTCTATCATTCCTTTCATCCTTCTATGCTTCCCTCTATCATTCCTTTCATCCTTCTATCCTTCCCTCTATCATTCCTTTCATCCTTCCTTCTGTCCTTCTTTCCTTCCCTCTATCATTCCTTTCCTCCATCTTTCTATCCTTCCTTAATGTATCATTCCTTCAATCATCATTCCTTTTATTCTTCCTTCTATCCATCCTTCTATTATTCCTTCCATCCTTCCTTTTATTCTTCTTTCTATCATTCGCTCTATTATTCCTTCCATCCTTCCATCTATCAGTTCTTCTTTCCTTCCTTCTATCATTCCTTCTTTTCCTTCCATATTATATATACTTTCTTCCGTCTCCTTCCTTCCTTCCTTCCTTCAATGCTAGTTATTTCTAGATTTTAGCAGTTTTCATTAAAGAGGTTATAACTTATTATAATATACAAGCCATCATGTTTTCTAGGCCCATTTTTTTCCAAACTTGTTTCTTCTTTTTCTTTAGTATGTCCATGATATTCTAGAGAATTTTCTTTAACATCTTCATTGAAGCCTAGACCAAGACTTAATCATATCGATTATTTAACATGGATATTAACCTGATGTAAAAGTGGAATACATTGAGTTCTCAACCGTCCTTACTACATGTACTGTAGGTTCCTGCTCCAGTCGGTGTTGGCCTCTCAACCCAAAGGTCGTGGGTTCAAGACCCGCTGACGCTTGAAAAATTCTCTCAAGTTTTTTTTGAGTAAAAAAATCTACCCCTGGTCCGTGTAGGTGGATCGACATCTAGTCCCATTGGAGATGGACGATAAGAAGGAGGTCCCGTATGCATATTAGTTTTGATTTTACCCACATCTACAACTAAGGTGATCTCGTTTGTTTTTTATTGGTAAGATTGTTTTTGGATTTTGCCCGACTGCCTTGTAAACAGTCAAGACAGAATGGCGTGATATAATGCACACAGGGCCTCATTTTTATCGTCCGTCTCCGATTGGACTAGGTGTTGATCCCCCTACTTAGATCATGGGGTGGGGGGGGGGAGATTTTACTTAAAAAAGAAAACTCGAGAAAACGTTTTAATTAGCCAGGGCTTGAACCCGCAGGGTTTTGGTTGTGAGCCAGACACTTTGCCTCTGAACTACCTTAGCCCAGCTGGATTTAAACGAATTTTGTCCTCCTGTCATCCATTATCGCAGTGTCTCGAACTGTCCATCGCTAAAAGGTATGTATTAATAATCATGATACACATACATAATGTATTATTACTATTGTTCAACAAAATAAACGCATAATTGTTATTATTCTTTCTATGTAACTTAAAATCCTTTCTACCACTTATCGCTCGTGTTTCACAAATGTTTTGTTGCATTGTTGTGATTGAGTTCTTTCAACCAATGTTTACTGTTGCAGTCAATAAATCAGTCAAAAGTAAAGTTCCTGCAACGCCATTACGGCATTATAGAGCCGGATATTATCCCGGTTTCTATAACATGAAGCTGAACAGTGGAACAGGTGATGACAGGAGGACGCTAGTCTGACGCAGGCTTTATGCCCATGCTAGTGCTTGTAGAACTTGTAGTTGTACCAATTTGCACCTGGGTCGAGAGGGGTAAATGCGTGTTGCGTCTTTGCCAAGGAGCACAACATCGGAATTAGGTTGGAAGGGTTCAAACCCAGAACCTCTTGATCCCAAGTCCGGCAGCCTAACCACTCGGTCACAAACAGCAATAGAGAATCAAGGTATGCACATTTCCTTTCCGTGGTTGCTGTTGTCCTTTTTTGTACCTTTCATTTTTGGCATATGACAGAATGCCACGCTACAGGCTATACCTTTACTTTTGTTGAACCGTACATTGAGTAAATAAAAACTATCTTTCTTTCTTTTTCTTTCTTTTCTTTATCAGTTCCCATTTACATTTCAGTGTATGGGTTCAGATGACCGAGATGATATTTGTCCAGGATGCTCTGTCCTGGCATTTTCTGTTTCCTTCCGTGAAAGTTAAATTTCTTTGCTTTAATGCCTCTTTATATCCTCTTCCTACTTTCTCCGATGTCTACCTTTTGGTCGTTTACCTTAGGTTTTAGCACTGTACTGTATACTGATTTAGCTATTCTACTGTCATTCATTTTGTTTACATGCCCAAACCATCTCAGTTGATTTGTCTCTATCTTAGTTTTTATGCCATCTGCTTTGGTTTGATCTCTTATTGTTGTGTTTCTGATATTGTCTCGTTTAGTTTTCCCTACTAATCTTCTTAGAAACATAATATAGTATATTGCGTTACTTCTACATGTTGACACATAAATTAAAGTAACATCTCTCCTACTTTCTTGAAGTTGATATCTGTATTGGATATTCAATACTTAAGCGTAACTCCAGTGATCTCATTCAGTAGGCAACGTAATATCATTTTTTATAGTATCTACTATCCTGGAGTAAAAATTGTAAAAACAATCGCGCAGTTTACCTCGATTTGATTTGATTTTTGATTTGATTTGATTTTTGGATTTGATTTGATTTGATTTTACCCACATCCACAACTAAAAGGTGATCTCGGGGATTTAAATTTGGCTTTTACGTAGACTGCCCTGCTGTAAAAAGCCAAAGGATCTTTAACAGAATGTATGTTGTGAGCTGCACACGGAACCTCATTTTTATCTACCGTCCGTCTCCAATGGGGACTAGTGTCGACAAACCTGGATCAGAGGTGTACGTCTAGATTTTTTACTTGGGAAAAAACTTTAAAAAAACAACAACAAAAAACTCGAGAACTCTTTTGGTTGAGAGGCCGACACCCTACCTCTGGACTACCGAGTCCCCCTTCGTTCCTAAGGAGTTTCAATATATCATTTCCTGTCCTTATATTAATCTTTACCAGCACGGATGCCATCATTTGACCATAAAATACCTGAAGAAAAAATTTGGAAAGATCTCTTGTAATGTGCTCTTTCTTAGTGGCGTCAATGGCCGGACTAAGAGATCCATGATGTTCCGGGTTCGAATCTTAGTAACCTTGTAGGTCGGACGTTGTGTTCCTTAGGAAAGACACGTAGCGTGCACTTTCCCCACTCTACCCAGGTGCAAATGGGTACAAGCACAGGTTTGGGAGGAAAATCTGCATCAGTCTAGAGTCCTGGCTACGAGTGACTCTCAACACTTTATTAAAACGGGGTATGCTCGGCTCTGATGACCATAACGGCCTTGAAATCTATTTTACTCTTGTACTCTTGACACCATTTTTTCTATGATGTTTGCGTATAATATGGCATTGTGTTGATAATTCAAAATCAATCATGTGCATCTCAATCTAGACAATCATGATTGATATATTGTTCCAGAGAGGAGAGCGAAGATTAGAATTTGTTTGATTGAAATTTCGCCGTCCATCATATCCTGTGATCTCAGGGTTGATTAAGATGAAACAGTAAGCTGTAAGATCTATAAAAGAGTGGAAGGAATGAAGCATGACCTAGCAGCATCGCCCTCCAATCAAGAGAGAGAGAGAGAGAGAGAGAGAGAGAGAGAGAGAGAGAGAGAGAGAGAGAGAGAGAGAGAGAGAGAGAGAGAGAGAGAGAGAGAGAGAGAGAGAGAGAGAGAGAGAGAGATAGAGACAGACAGACAGACAGACAGACAGACAGACAGAAACATAGACAATTACAGGAGACTATGTAACACAGTTATGACAAAAACGTTACAAAATTCAACGTGATGCCAGCAAGAAAATGAAGAACGCCATATTCGGGGATAAAAAAAAAAAATCAGTTTATTTATATCAGACAACAGACTTAAAAAAGACATCAGACAAAAAAAAGACGACATTCACGTTCAAACAAAATCACATATATATGTAGGTTGACAGTTTTATCAAATTAAATTGTTATGCTGATAAAGCGACAAGAGAAACTCTCTGGTCACTGACCGCAGTTTTTGACTTTCTAGGTTTCAACTGCACCAAGTTCAAGTTCAAAGTTCAAAAGGACAAGATACAACAAAAGTTGAATAACATGTTAAAAAAAATAGAATAAAAAGAACTACATATACAACGAAATGTTGTGACGAACAATTATTTCCTTCACACTAGACGAAGTAAAAAATAAAAGATAAAAAGGAAACTTCAATCACCCCCCCTCCCCAATAAAACAAATCGTTTTGCTTTCAAGATAGGACTAAAGTATCTTTAAACATTCGAAGAGACTGACAAACGCTATTTCTTTTTGCCATAAAGCCTCGTTTATTAAAACATTTGTGAATCTTTCGTCTGTATCTAATCGTTTAAATTATCATTCTGACCAACTCAATTCTAGAGTATTATTACTTGTCAGCACGCATATCTTTAATTCAACCCAAATATTTTAATCTGATTTTGGATTGAAAATTAGACAGACACAAGGTTTAAAATCTTACTGTGAAGAACTAAAAACAAGAGCACATCTGAATGTATCTTAGTTCTATTTTAAACAAGCGTTTTTATACATGTTACATCTACGGCTGTCTGCTGCAGGCTTTGGGGCCTTGACTAAGGGCAACTACTCTTGCTGCTTGTTAATCTTCTAATTCTAAGCCGGAAGTAGCAGCGCATTAGACAAGGGCGGCCATCCAGACTGCGCAGATAAGGCCGTGATCAGTTCTACGTTTGGCTAGCAGACGACAAGATAACGGCGCAACGTGTAATGGCGCTTTCATGTGTTAATCTCTCATCTCTAAACCTCCACCGCAGAACTCCTTCACGAACTAAGACATACCATTACTAAAAATGTAAAGATAGAAAATCCCTGGATAAAAACGGTTCCAGCCCGATGGATAATGTGTGAGTGTGTGCGTGTGTGTGTCTGTGTGTGTGTGTGTGTGTGTGTGCCACTGCCTTCTTTATTTACTGATATTATCATCATTTCATTTTACATTATTTTCGCCATCTTGTTTTTTGTTGTTTTTTTGGTGCTGCACATAATATACCTTCGATCTCTTCCTCTTAATTTACTAATCAGATGCGAAAGGGATGGAGATACAATAATGCAACAAACAAGCCTATACATCACATCAGCAAAAAAAGGAAAACTCCAGTATAAAGCCCGAAATGATTTTTTAAGAGCTGAAAAACAAAAAAATTCATAGATGTACTAATGTCACAACAACAACAAAACTAATCGCAACCCAATTAAACTTTAATGATCTTTTTATATAATACATGTTATCAACTTTCGTTTTGTGTTTGTTTTAATTGCATAACATGTGAGTTAAAGAAACAAAAACAAAACAAAAAGAGAAAAAGTAATAAAGTAGATATTTTCCTGTTAACTAACCAGAGAAAGTGAAATGACAATTACTCTCTCCTCATAACGACACAAGACAAAAATAACGACACACACACACACACACACACACACACACAAACACACATCCACAAACAGCATCTGAGTTTATATCAGGCGTAGCTACTAAATCTACCTCTAGTTAGATTTCCATTCTTTCTTCTCCCAGCTATTGAATGACACTGACTTGGTGACTAATTCTCCCCTCAAAGGAAACCCAACAAGTATGTCGTGAATGTATTAGTGTTCTGACTAATGCACCACGTGACCACACACACACACACACACACATACACATATACACACACACACACACACATACCTGTTCCATTCTTCCGGTCCAGACCAGATTACACGTCCCCCATCGAAGCCATACACTATAATAACAACATACATTAATCTATTGGAGTGAAAGTTCTCTTCCCTTTCCTTTACTTCTCCACGATGGCTGAACTCAATCGAAAACATTTCAACTTTAAATATATGTTTTGAGTGGTTACCTCATCTTAGTCGTAGCTACAAAGCTGAACTTTAACTCATTGAAAAAGAGCAGCAGCGACTACCCCGACCTTAAAGGAAAAAAAAACCTGACAGAGCCAGAGACAAATACAAAATCCCACCCCCAACTTCCAGCACTGGCATTACAAAACGAACAATGCATTCGACATTCCCACAACACAGACAAAAAAACTCAATTTTCCCTGTCTCCAACAAGACAGACATACCCCCCACCCCCCGCCCTCAAATCAACCCACCCTATCTCTACGTCGTCTAAAAAAAACAGAATAAACATTCACTATCCCACTAGTAAGTAATATTAACGATACAATAAAAAAAGAAGGAAAAAAAAAGAAGACTAAATATAAAAATCCAACCCAATGATGCAACTGAAATATTGGTTATAAAAGGCAGTAACCACTTCAAACTGTACACAGTAGACCATCAAAACGAAAACCAATCTATCATCGTAGACAACAAAACAGGAGAGGAAGGGGTGGACAAAACAAAACAAAAAAGACCCGAATCACATGAATGCATTCCCTGATGTAGAGAATGAACCAATCACAACGTAACATTCTCCCATCAAGAAGAGCACTTGCATTATCACGCCATCAAGTATCTCACAAAAGGCATAGATTTCTAACTCAAACAAAGAGAATAAACGAACGCTCTGGGCTAGACTCCAGACTCTAGACACCTCTGGCAAATGAACAACAATTTAAAAAAGAAAAAGAAAAAAAAGACAGTGCCTACAGGACACAAACATGAATGTAAGAATAGTGTATTTGGAGGAAATGGATACTGTCGAAATATTATTAATAATATTAATATTATTACTATTATGGTTGCATTACTATATTGACATAATGATAACAATGAGGAGGAGGAGGAGGAGGAGGAGGAGGAGGAGGAAGAAGATGACGATAATAACGATGTCAATGATGATGACGTAGATGACGACAATGGTAATAATAATCATAGGCATGACAGGAGTAGAGTTTAAGATAGCAATAATGATAATAGTTATAATATAATTCTAATAATAATGATAAGAATAATAATAGTAATAATAATAGATAAATTAAAGCGCATTGTTATTGTTGGTAGCATTCAGTTCACATCCACCCGCGTCGCGACGACCTCCACAGCACGTACAGCACCCACAGCTCCGTCACGTCCTTATTACACGGTTACCTCCCCTTTCCACTCCAGTCTCTTCGCCTCCCCTTGCAAATGCAGTGCCTCACATTCGTAGAAGTCAACAACAAATACACATATTAGCGACTCAATTTCCCCCCCCCCACCCCTGCAAACCCCCCTCTCCCAATTCCACCACAAATCCCACTAGCTCGTCCGTTCTGAAACTCCATGTCAATAACATTGTAAATCAATTTCGTAAGATTATCTTAAAACAGCATCATCATCATCATCATCATACCAATAATAATTGTTGTAACGAAAGGGAAAACTTTCCCCTC
>JAXRKP010000104.1:522500-527500 GCA_037039925.1 Doris montereyensis
TGGCAAGGAAAGTGGTCTTATGAAAGGGCTCCAATAATACAATGATCAAGGCAAGGAAATTGGTCTTATGAAAGGGCTCCAACAATACAATGATCAAGGTAAGGAAAGCGGTCTTATGAAAGGGCTCCAATAATACAATGATCAAGGTAAGGAAAGCGGTCTTATGAAAGGGCTCAATAATACAATGATCAAGGTAAGGAAAGCGGTCTTATGAAAGGGCTCCAATAATACAATGATCAAGGTAAGGAAAGCGGTCTTATGAAAGGGCTCCAATAATACAATGATCAAGGTAAGGAAAGTGGTCTTATGAAAGGGCTCCAATAATACAATGATCAAGGTAAGGAAAGTGGTCTTATGAAAGGGCTCCAATAATACAATGATCAAGGTAAGGAAAGCGGTCTTATGAAAGGGCTCCAATAATACAATGATAAGGGTAAGGAAAGCGGTCTTATGAAAGGGCTCCAATAATACAATGATCAAGGTAAGGAAAGTGAAAGGGTCTTCAATGAAAGGGTCTTATGAAAGGGCTCCAATAATACGATGATCAAGTAAGGAAAGCGGTCTTATGAAAGGGCTCCAATAATACAATGATCAAGGTAAGGAAAGCGGTCTTATGAAAGGGCTCCAATAATACAATGATCAAGGTAAGGAAAGCGGTCTTATGAAAGGGCTCCAATAATACAATGATCAAGGTAAGGAAAGCGGTCTTATGAAAGGGCTCCAATAATACAATGATCAAGGTAAGGAAAGTGGTCTTATGAAAGGGCTCCAATAATACGATGGTCAAGGTAAGGAAAGTGGTCTTATGAAAGGGCTCCAATAATACAATGATCAAGGTAAGGAAAGTGGTCTTATGAAAGGGCTCCAATAATACAATGATCAAGGTAAGGATGAAGACGTGTGGGCATGGCTGTCTTTCTTCAGCGTATTCGCATCTCCCGAGTCCGAGAGTGGACACGTTGGTGCCAAGACGAAGTTTAAGACACACATCAGTTTTGGGACTTTTCAATCCAGTGTTCTTATTGCATTTACCACGTATTTCTTTCTGCACATGTTTTCATAAATAGACAGTCAAATATGAAAGGAAAACTGAAGAATGTGCTAAATCAAACCTTTTCGTTCAGCATTTGTTAGGGACATTTATCTATAGTGAGGTTTAGTTGTATCGAAGTCGCATAATGACGACATTCGATTCACCCAAAGGTCAGGCTGGCGTTGACAAATGTGTCAGTATAAAACAATATCGAAGACAAAATAATATCGAAGACAGAACAATATTGAAGACAAAATAATATCGAAGACAAAACAATAACAGCAGCACAATAACTTATGTTCGATGATGGCTTCTTATTTCTTCAGACAACGTTTCACCCCTCATCACTACTCGCAAAAGGCTACAAGAAAAACACAAACTCTCATAAAATAACACTAACAATGAATATTCTTTAAAAATGGGAATATTAAGGCAGTCTCTCTCTCTCTCTCTCTCTCTCTCTCTCTCTCTCTCTCTCTCTCTCTCTCTCTCTCTCTCTCTCTCTCTCTCTCTCTCTTTGTTTTTGTCCTGTCCTGTCCTGACGTCATGCCTGATCACATTTTAACAGAATAAACATACTAAAAACAAGTTAAAATTGAGTCAATCTTCACCGTGGAAAAAACCCAATTATTCGTCACTTGCTGGGCCAGAGTTCATCTTCAAATAATTAGCCAGACAAAGTTGGTTTTATATATTGGTGGTCGTAGATGTCAGCGAGAGCCACCTGTAAAGACAAACCTGTCACCTAAAACAGGATCAGAATCAAGATTGACAGATAGTGTGACACGCATCGCAGTTTTGACTTCTTTCCATCGCTCCTACCAGGGTACAAGCAAGAGAGCTTAGCAAACATTTCAAACAAACCTCAGCACAGCAAAGAATCATCATACATCGCAACCCACTCTGTCTATTCTCTATGTGCGCTTGGCAACAGCCACACAGTCTTACTCTCATCGAGAAAACACACACACACACACACATACACACACCTCCACACCTCTTGTGTACATCGTCAGGCACAACGAGTAAATTATTTTTGTTGGATGAGGGCAGGAGAGGAGAAGTTCTCAAGATTCGAAGAAAAAAAAAGAAAAAGAAAAAGGAAAAGAAAACAAACAAAAAATCAAGAAATGAAAAAGAATAGAGAACACATGTTGTTCATGTTTCCCGTTCAATAACGCCCTTGTCCTCACCTGCTCTCATTAACCCAGACCCTCCCGGTTTTTCTCTCTTTTTTTTTTTCTTTTCTCTCCCATCAAAAATTATGTTTCAAGTTCATGGCAAAATTTGTGGATGTTGTGACATTGGTTGTTGCGTGGGACGGGGTTGCTTGTTATTGCTGGATGTGGCCACGGGTGGGGGAGGGTCGTAAGGCCGTTCGGGCATTTCCGTGATGCCGTCGTCATTGGTGGGGCCATTCCGATGATTGTTCATCTCGGGGTCCGGGCTCTCGCTGGTGCCTCGGTGGTACTCTGGGGAGGCGCCGGACTGCCCTCCACCAAAAGTGGTTTGTTGACGTCGTTGGGCTTGTCTTCCAGCTCGTCTGGGAATATGACGGGGGCGCCCTTGTTGACGAAGGTGTTCTGCTCCTCCACGTTCATCTTGCCCTTCCTCTTCTTGCGGTACAGGATGCAGGCGATGAGCAGCGCTATGATGAGGATCACCACGATGACGACAGCAGGGACGACGGTCGTGATCCCACGTCGTCATCGCCGCTGTCGTCAGAGCTTTTTCTCCACCACCGCAGTCGTAGCTCCTGCGGGAGATTCGGTTACCACCGGTTTCAACGGCTGGTCCGTCTTGGATTGGTCGGTCTTTGAGCCTGTACCCGTCGCGGTCGTTGGGTCCGTTGTCCTGGGCAAGCTGGTCACGGCTGGGAAGTCAGGGTCGTTCTCACAAGGCCCCGATGGCGCAGCGGCTGCGCCCATTAAGTAGTACGGTTTCATTTTCTCTATGGCCTCATCGCTGAGGGTTCCATCCTCATTGACCAATTTATCGACCATACCCTTGATGGGACCGACCGGGCAGTCATTGGATGACATGCTCTTATTGGCCCAACCATAAACCACAGAGCCGCGTGCCATTTTCGTAATGACCAAATTGCTGGCGTCAGAGTCTCCATAAATGGACGCCACTTTATTAGCCAGCATGGTTTTGTCCTCGACGCTTGTCATGAACTTGTCGTAATCGTAATCGATGGAGACACTAAGCTCGTGGTTGATTTTCTTCTTATTCTTGGTGCCCTTGATGACAAGGTTGAAAGATATGGACGCCAAAAGCATATTGGAGTCTTTCTGACCCACCAAATTCATCTTGTAACGACCGACATCTGCTTTCATTGGAAGGCCAATAATTCTCTGCTCTTTCTCATTGAACTGAATGAAAAAATCGGGGGTAATCTTTTCCGTTTTGTCTCTGAACAACATCAGACTCAGTCCTCTAGTGCCTCCAACTTCACAATCCTCGAAAGTGTCGGCCGGGATTGTGATATCAATGATATCACCGACGTTGAAATCGATTCTCTTGAATCCCTTCATCACTGCTGGTCCCTTGCCTCGCACACACGAGTTTCCGTCAATAGGACCACTTATGTCGACAGATTTCTTTCCTTCTGTCATGGTAGCTGTGGGTTGTATTGGCGGCAGTTCCTTGGTCTTTGTCGTTGTCGTCACGACGGACGGAGTTTCAGAGGGCGCGACCATCGAAGTGTCCTTCACCTTGTAGGTAGGCATTACTTCAGGTCCGGCAGTTTTGCTCATCATTGGCTGGGTTGCCGTGGCTTCAATCACGACTGGCGAGCTGCGTACAGGGACGTCACGCGTCATCTTCTCTCCACCCTTGTCACCCTTCTCCTCGGTCTTTGTGGCCATGACTGGCGTTACGGACGGTGTAGCGGTGACCATGACCTGCCGCCGTTTGCGTTTTAGGGGTTGAAGGTGACTGTTGGACACGCGCCAGCCGATGACTTGATGGCCGATGACCTTTGCCATATAGCCCGAGCGAGAATCTTCGTCCAGACGTTGCAAGACTTTAAAATGACCGTCCTTCACCTGGCCACAGCCTACCGGCCATGACAGAAATATGCCGGGGTCTTCTGCTGCTTGCAGTCGCCAGGTCCAGACACCAAGGCAGAACTGTCGTCTAGCGAGGCATTCCCGACCGGCACCAGTTTGACCATTTCGTGATGGAGGTCCATGTGCTGAAGGAATTTGTCGAGCAAGACGACGGTTTCAGACACGGGCGAGCTTTCCATGTCAACGTCGATAACGATGGTCGCTACCGTCTCCGCTTCGTCGCGTTTGCAGCGGACGAACTCTGGTCCCCCAGACTTTTTAAATTTGAGCGGTGAACCGGAAGTCAGCGACGGCACATCTTTGACGGTGACGGTGAACACCACTTCGTCCTCGCTGGCCTCGCCTTTGGCAAGGACTCTCAAGACTATTTCTCCGACGTCTTTGCGCGTGGGAATGCCTACAAGCAAGTTGTCTCTCGGGTTGAATTCGAGCCATCTCGGCAAGGGCGATCCCTCAGCTGTGGTAACCTACAGAAAGAGAAGAGAGAGCGAGAGAAAAGGTATTATACAAGCCGTTTAAAAAAACATAATTATACGTTTTATTATACATATATGTGTGTGCCTGCATGTGTATGTGTGACAGGAGAGAGAGAGAGAGAGAGAGAGAGAGAGAGAGAGAGAGAGAGAGAGAGAGAGAGAGAGAGAGAGAGAGAGAGAGAGAGAGAGAGAGAGAGACAGAGAGAGAGAGAGAGACACACACACACACACATACACAACGCCCACATAGCTAAGCAGGCAGGCGGACAGGGCAGGCAGACAGACAGAGACAGGCCAAGAGCATGTAAAATGAAAGATATGTATGCAGTAAGTAGGTGGGTGGGTGGAGTTGAAGACAGTTGACTCAAACTCAAAGCTGCCTTCCTGTGACCCTCCTTGACACGCCACAGACGATAC
>JAXRKP010000104.1:532500-536814 GCA_037039925.1 Doris montereyensis
AGTGCTAGCATGACTGTCATTACACGTAGTGCTAGCATGACTGTGATTACACGTAGTGCTAGCATGACTGTCATTACACGTAGTGCTAGCATGACTGTGATTGATGCTAGCATGACTGTCATTAGTAGCTAGCAGCATGACTGTGCTAGCATACACGTAGTGCTAGCATGACTGTCATTACACGTAGTGCTAGCATGACTGTCAGTTAGCATGACTGTGATTACACGTAGTGCTAGCATGACTGTCATTACACGTAGTGCTAGCATAACTGTCATTACACGTAGTGCTAGCATGACTGTGATTAGCACGTAGTGCTAGCATGACTGTGATTACACGTAGTGCTAGCATGACTGTGATTACACGTAGTGCTAGCATGACTGTCATTAGTAGTGCTAGCATGACTGATTCGTGGTGCTAGTATGACTGTGATTACGTAGTGCTAGCATGAGTGCTAGCATGACTGTGATTACACGTAGTGCTAGCATGACTGTCATTACACGTAGTGCTAGCATGACTGTCATTACACGTAGTGCTAGCATGACTGTGATTACACGTAGTGCTAGCATGACTGTGATTAAACGTAGTGCTAGCATGACTGGTCATTACACGTAGTGCTAGCATGACTGTGATTACACGTAGTGCTAGCATGACTGTCATTACACGTAGTGCTAGCATGACTGTCATTACACGTAGTGCTAGCATGACTGTCATTACACGTACTAGCATGACTGTGATTACACGTAGTGCTAGCATGACTGTCATTACACGTAGTGCTAGCATAACTGTCATTACACGTAGTGCATGACTGTCATGACCAGCATGACTGTGATTACACGTAGTGCTAGCATGACTGTCATTTTACGTAGTGCTAGCATGACTTACACGTAGTGCTAGCATGACTGTGATTACGTAGTGCTAGCATGACTGTCATTACACGTAGTGCTAGCATACACGACTGTGTGATTACACGTAGTGCTATGACATGACTGTGTCATTACACGTAGTGCTAGCATGACTGTGATTACACGTAGTGCTAGTCATTATAGTGCTAGCATGACTGATTACACGTAGTGCTACTGTCATTACACGTAGTGCTGTCACTGTCATTACGTAGTGCTAGCATGACTGTGATTACACGTAGTGCTAGCATGACTGTGATTACACGTAGTGCTAGCATGACTGTGATTACACGTAGTGCTAGCATGACTGTGATTACGTAGTGCTAGCATGACTGTGATTACGTAGTGCTAGCATGACTGTGATTACGTAGTGCTAGCATGACTGTCATTACACGTAGTGCTAGCATGACTGTCATTACGTAGTGCTAGCATGACTGTGATTACACGTAGTGCTAGCATGACTGTGATTACACGTAGTGCTAGCATGACTGTGATTACACGTAGTGCTAGCATGACTGTCATTACACGTAGTGCTAGCATGACTGACTGTCACTGTCATTACACGTAGTGCTAGCATGACTGTCATTACACGTAGTGCTAGCATGACTGTGATTCGTAGTGCTAGCATGACTGTCATTACACGTAGTGCTAGCATGACTGTGATTACACGTAGTGCTAGCATGACTGTGATTACACGTAGTGCTAGCATGACTGTCATTACACGTAGTGCTAGCATGACTGTCATTACACGTAGTGCTAGCATGACTGTCATTACACGTAGTGCTAGCATGACTGTCATTACACGTAGTGCTAGCATGACTGTCATTACACGTAGTGCTAGCATGACTGTCATTACACGTAGTGCTAGCATGACTGTCATTACACGTAGTGCTAGCATGACTGTGATTACGTAGTGCTAGCATGAAGATTAAAGAAGGAAAGATGGAAGACTGGACGGGCGAGATTGGAAGGATGCAGACAGGCGTGGACATAATTGTTTTGTTTCATTGAAATGCAGCTCGTCCACCACATGCGGTTATCTCAAGGTGAATTGAGAGAAAACATGAAGAGAGAGGAGAGAAACTGATCACGCATGAACAGAAATAAAATTGGAAAAAGGGGAGCAAGATGAAGAGTCATTAAATATGATGAAGAGAAACAAGATGAAGGGAAACAAAATGAAGAGAAACAAGATGCAGTGAAAGAAGATACAGAAACACCAGATAAAGGAATTCGAGATGGAGCAGAGAAAGAGGTTAAAGAAGAGGAGGACGATGAAAGAAGGGGAACGATTAAGAGGAGAAACAAGGAGACGGAGAGAAACGGAACGAAGAAGAAAAACAAAACGAAGAACAGAAAACCGAATGAAGAAGAGAGGCAGACTGAAGAAAACAGACAGAGACCGAATGAAGAAGAGAGGCAGACTGAAGAAACAGAGACAAAGATACGATGCATGAAAACGTCCAATGGACAGAACATGAGGATAGCACGCTAACACAAATATGAAGGAATGCCTGGACTACACAGATTCGTGAAAGGGCAAAGGTTACAAGGCAATTACCCACTAGTCAGGATGCGACATGAACAGACCATCATTGCCATAACACAGGCAGACTGCTACACATTGCATGCAGTGAGCAAGACCGAGAAAGTAACTGCTTCACACGGCAGTGAGCAAGAGTGAAAAAATAGCAGCTTCTCAGTATAATGAGCAAAAATGATAAAGTAACTGCTACACATTAAAATGAGCCAGACTGAGAAAGTAACTGCTACACATTAAAATGAGCCAGACTGAGAAAGTAACTGCTACACATTAAAATGAGCCAGACTGAGAAAGTAACTGCTACACATTAAAATGAGCCAGACTGAGAAAGTAACTGCTACACATTAAAATGAGCCAGACTGAGAAAGTAACTGCTACACATTAAAATGAGCCAGACTGAGAAAGTAACTGCTACACATTAAAATGAGCCAGACTGAGAAAGTAACTGCTACACATTAAAATGAGCCAGACTGAGAAAGTAACTGCTAGACATTAAAATGAGCCAGACTGAGAAAGTAACTGCTACACTTCCCATAGCAACCACTTCGTGCACTGAGATCTCAAAATGAAAATTTATGGACAATTCCAAAAATTGAAACACAAACGTGGTATATGCTTTACCCACATTTGTGAGACTTGTTAACAGTCTTGAAATATATATATATAAAAAAACACCACAATCTACTTAAAACGCATCTTTTTAAAATACCTTCCTTTTAAAGATTAAAAAAAACGATTGAACTGAAATGTTTACAATATGCTCAAAACGTGTAACTTTTTATTGTAAAGCGTCTTGAGGTCTCGCATCGAAAGACGCTATAAAAAAAGTACTGAAATGTTTATATTATTATTATTATTATTATTATTATTATTATTATTATTATTATTATTATTATTATTACTACTACATATATTACAATGAGCAGGAATAGGAAAGTGACTGTGTGAGAGAAACATGGGTGAAAAGGAAAGGTTTTGATTTGAATTCTCTCTCCTTTACCATGTTCGTCATTTCAGTCGCTTACTCATTTCACCGTTCTCTTCCTCTACACTTACATAGCCGCAAACCTTTTTTTTTCAAATCGAAATAAAACAAACAACAACAGACTTTGACCACATAAACTACATCTAACCTGCTAAAACAGGCAGTAATGACGCAGAACAACATTAAGGACAATTTACAAAAAACAATTTACTTAAAATTTAAAAAATCCTCCTTCCGGCTGAATAAATAACAAGAAAGTCCACCGATTGCTGATGTTCCTGGCGACAGGTGCGAAACGATAGAATAGTATGGCGAACACAGACTGTGGTCTCCCAGTCTATCTGATCTGATTCACTGCCGATGACTAAGGTTTTGTTTCAAACAAAATGTATACGGTTAATCCTCAAATACGTACTCTTCAAGCTAAATACAAACTTCCGGGGTCAAAGCAACAAAAGAAAAACAAACCACAAACACAACACATGATACTAAACACGTGGTTTACGTTCTGGGTGGCAGCTATGCACAAGGGGACTCGGTAGTCCACAACAAGGTGTCGGTCTCTCAACCGAAAGGTAGTGGGTTCGAGCCCCGCCGACGGTTGAATAATTTTCTCGATTTTTATGGAGCAAAATCTATCCCCCACCCCCACCCCCCACCCCACCTTCCCACTGGTCCAGGTAGGTGAATCGACATCTAGTCCTATCGGCGACGGATGATAAAAGGAAGTACCGTGTGCAGATCACAACATTCTGTGCACGTTAAAAGACCCCTTGACTGTTTACAGAGCAGTCCGGGCAAAATTTAAAAAAAAACTATCACAAACTCGAGATCACCTTAGTTGTGGATGTGGGTGAATCAAATGAAATCAAAAGCTATGCATAAAT
>JAXRKP010001040.1:0-77500 GCA_037039925.1 Doris montereyensis
GACGAAAAAGGAAATTCAAACATCCAACAATGACTTTCAGACTCGGATTTTTCAAAAGCAGATATGGCGCCATTCCTAAAGCAAGACATATGGCGTCACTTAAAGAAGACATATGCGCCACCTAAAGAAGACATATCGCGCCACTCTAAAGCAAGACATATGGCGCCACTTCTGAAAGCAAGAGATATTGCGCCATCGATGTCCTGTAAAACAATTGTGCTTTTCTCTAACTAAAGGACTTACACAAAAAAAGGCAGATTTTTTGGGCAAAAAAAAATTCAGGTGATACTATTTTTGGGGCAAGTACTTGAAAACCTTTGACACGACCTTGTTGTCATTGTTGCAAAGATTTGATGATCTCTGTTGGCACAAAGTGAAGCAAGCAAAAACGGCTGGGATAATAACAGGCACAACTAGTATCAGGAAAATAAACTGAGAGAAATAGCCCGCTTTCTTCTGATATTGAGGAAAAGAACAAAGAAAGAATTGGCCATCGTTATCTCAGTTTTTCAAACACGATTTTGTAGCGACATTGTACAAGCAACACAAAATAGCTTGTCGGAATACTTTGAGTACGTTCTTTCTTTATCAGCTCCCATTCTACCTTCCGGTGTATGGGTTCCTTTCTTTATCAGCTCCCATTCTACATCTCCGGTGTATGGGTTCCATTCTTTATCAGTTGCCATTCTACCTTCCGGTGTATGGGTTCCTTTATTTACTCAGCTCCCAATCTACCTTCCGGTGTATGGGTTCCTTTCTTTATCAGTTGCCATTCTACCTTCCGGTGTATGGGTTCCTTTCTTTATCAGCTCCCATTCTACCTTCCGGTGTATGGGTTCCTTTCTTTATCAGCTCCCATTCTACCTTCCGGTGTATGGGTTCCTTTCTTTATCAGCTCCCATTCTACCTTTCGGTGTATGGGTTCCTTTCTTTATCAGCTCCCATTCTACCTTCCGGTGTATGGGTTCCTTTCTTTATCAGCTCCCGTTCTACCTTCCGGTGTATGGGTTCCTTTCTTTATCAGCTCCCATTCTACCTTCCGGTGAATGGGTTCCTTTCTTTATCAGCTCCCATTCTACCTTCCGGTGTATTGGTTCCTTTCTTTATCAGCTCCCATTCTACCTTCCGGTGTATGGGTTCCTTTCTTTATCAGCTCCCATTCTACCTTCCGGTGTATGGGTTCCTTTATTTATCAGCTCCCATTCTACCTTCCGGTGTATGGGTTCCTTTCTTTATCAGCTCCCATTCTACCTTCCGGTGTATGTGTTCCTTTCTTTATCAGTTGCCATTCTACCTTCCGGTGTATGGGTTCCTTTCTTTATCAGCTCCCATTCTACCTTCCGGTGTATGGGTTCCTTACTTTATCAGCTTCCATTCTACCTTCCGGTGTATGGGTTCCTTTATTATCAGCTCCCATTCTACCTTCCGGTGTATGGGTTCCTTTCTTTATCAGTTGCCATTCTACCTTCCGGTGTATGGGTTCCTTTCTTTATCAGCTCCCATTCTACCTTCCGGTGTATGGGTTCCTTTCTTTATCAGCTCCCATTCTACCTTCCGGTGTATGGGTTCCTTTCTTTATCAGCTCCCATTCTACCTTCCGGTGTATGGGTTCCTTTCTTTATCAGTTGCCATTCTACCTTCCTGTGTATGGGTTCCTTTCTTTATCAGCTCCCATTCTACCTTCCGGTGTATGGGTTACTTTCTTTATCAGCTCCCATTCTACCTTCCGGTGTATGGGTTCCTTTCTTTATCAGCTCCCATTCTACCTTTCGGTGTATGGGTTCCTTTCTTGATCAGTTGCCATTCTACCTTTCGGTGTATGGGTTCCTTTCTTTATCAGTTGCCATTCTACCTTCCGGTGTATGGGTTCCTTTATTTATCAGCTCCCATTCTACCTCCCGGTGTATGGGTTCCTTTCTTTATCCGTTCCCATTCTACCTTCCGGTGTATGGGTTCCTTTCTTTATCAGTTGCCATTCTACCTTTCGGTGTATGGGTTCCTTTCTTTATCAGCTCCCGTTCTACCTTCCGGTGTATGGGTTCCTTTCTTTATCAGCTCCCGTTCTACCTTCCGGTGTATGGGTTCCTTTCTTTATCAGCTCCCATTCTACCTTCCGGTGTATGGGTTCCTTTCTTTATCAGCTCCCATTCTACCTTTCGGTGTATGGGTTCCTTTCTTTATCAGCTCCCATTCTACCTTCCGGTGTATGGGTTCCTTTCTTTATCAGCTCCCGTTCTACCTTCCAGTGTATGGGTTCCTTTCTTTATCAGCTCCCATTCTACCTTCCGGTGTATGGGTTCCTTTCTTTATCAGCTCCCATTCTACCTTCCGGTGTATGGGTTCCTTTCTTTATCATCTCCCATTCTACCTTCCGGTGTATGGGTTCCTTTCTTTATCAGCTCCCATTCTACCTTCCGGTGTATGGGTTCCTTTCTTTATCAGCTCCCGTTCTACCTTCCGGTGTATGGGTTCCTTTCTTTATCAGCTCCCATTCTACCTTTCGGTGTATGGGTTCCTTTCTTTATCAGTTCCCATTCTACCTTCCGGTGTATGGGTTCCTTTCTTTATCAGTTCCCACTCTACCTCCCGGTGTATGGGTTCCTTTCTTTATCAGTTCCCATTCTACCTTCCGGTGTATGGGTTCCTTTCTTTATCAGTTCCCATTCTACCTTCCCGTGTATGGGTTCCTTTCTTTATCAGTTCCCATTCTACCTTCCGGTGTATGGGTTTTAGATGCCCGAAATGATCTTTCTCCAGGCTGTCCTGTCCTGACAGTTTCTGTTTCCTTCCTTGAAAGTTAATTTCTTAACATTAATGCCTCTTTTATATCTTCTTCTCACTTTCTCTGAGGTCTGCCTTTTGGTCTTTTACCTTGAGTATATACTGATTTAGCTATTCGATTGTCATTCATTCTATTAACATGCCCAAACCATCTCAGTTGATTCATTTCTATCTTAGTTTTTATGCTATCTGCTTTGGTTTGATCTCTTATTGTTGTGTTTCTGATTTTGTCTCTTTTAGTTTTCCCAACTACTCTTCTTAGATATCTCATTTCGGCTGCCTGCACTCTACTGTATTCCCTACTGTCTACGGTCCAGGTTTCACTGCTATAGAGGAGAGTAGGACAATAAACTGTGTTGTATATTGCCATTTTGATTTCTGTTGACAATTCTTGTTTACCTACAAATATCTTTCCTAGGTGGTTATATATTGCACTTGCCTTTTGGATTCTCTCGCTGATTTCTTCTCTTAGTTTTCCCTCTGAGTTAATCATTACTCCTAAGTAATTGTAGCTTTGAACTTGTTCTAAATTCTCCCTGCCCAATTTAAGATTTTGTGTTTTAGCTTCCTTCGTTACTAGCATTGCTTTGGTTTTCTTTGCATTTACTCTCATTCTTCTTTTATTTAATTCATTATTCATTATATTGATATTTGACTGGAGGTCCCGTTCTGATTTTCCAAACAGAACTAAATCATCAGCAAATGGAAGCATTGATACATTTACTAGTTTGAGCTTCCACATACCTACATTCATTTTCTTCATGTTTGAGGTTGCCTTTGCGACTGAATCTATAAATGTGGTAAATTTGGAGAAGCTGTTGTCTCTCTTTCTTTACCTATTACTCCTCCTGAAGTTTCTACATTGTTACCTACTCTAGCGTTTAAATCTCCTAAAACCATTAATTCCTGTTTAAGTTTGAGATTCTCTGCAGCTATTTGTAAATCATTTTTGAAGATATCTTTTTCTTCTTTGGGGGCATCTTCGTTTGGTCCATAAGCTATGAATAATTTAATTTCTCTTCCTTTTGGTTTAATATTTACCTCTAATAACCGTGGGCTTACAAATTTCCAACTTTCTAGTAGCATTTCTTGCCTTTTATGCACTGGGAGGCCTACTCCTGCTCTAGCTCTATCCTTGACATCTACTCCTGGGAAGATTAAAGTATGATATGGTCCTACATTTTCTATTCCTTGTCCTTTTTTCTTTGTTTCTGTAATAGCCAAAATGTCTACTTTGAATTTTTCCATTTTTTCAGCTGATTTTAATTCCTTTCCATTAATTGCCCTAACATTCCATGTTCCAAAAATCACAGTCTGTGTTCTTTTCCAGAGTCGTCTTCGAAAGTTCAAGCCGGGTATATTATTGTATATATTACTTTGAATCAGGTTGTTTTGGATAAGTAGGGGATTAGCCCACTGTACCCTAAGTAGATGGTGTGGATGCTACCTTGAGGCCCCCTACCGGGCCTTGCTATTTTCTGTCAGGGTTAACTCTCTTAGCCTTTAGTTATTCGAGACCAGTCTGCAAGGCAGCAGGTTGTTATTTTCTGTCAGGGTTAACTCCCTTAGCCTTTGTTCAGTCAAGACCGGCCTGAAATGCAAGGTCAGCTAAGACCTGCCTGCAAGGCAGCAGGAGACTCGTGGAGGGCAGGATCATCTACTCCCCGTACAGGTGCTTACCTGTCCACTGCCCGGCTCTGAGTACACGTGACTATGAAAGTGAAAGACCTTTGCTTGCGACAAAGATAGGCCACAGTCATCTGACTACGAAAGACCATCGCTTGCGAAAAAGATAGGCCACAGTTATCTGATTCCAAAAACACCATCGCTTTGGACAAAGATAGGCCACAGTTATCTGACTGCGAAAGACCATCGCTTGCGACAAAGATAGGCCACAGTTATCTGATTCCAAAACACAATCGCTTGCGACAAAGATAGGCCAGTTATCTGACTACGAAAGCTCAGCGCTTGCGATAAAGATAAGCTACAGTTATCTGACAACGAAAGACCATCGCTTGCGATAAAGATAGGCCACAGTTATCTGATTCCAAAAACACCATCACTTGCGACAAAGATAGGTCACAGTTATCTGACTACGAAAGACCATCGCTTGCGACAAAGATAGGCCAGCTATCTGACTACGAAAGACCATCGCTTGCGACAAAGATAGGCCAGTTATCTGACTACGAAAGCACAGTGCTTGCGATAAAGATAAGCCACAGTTATCTGACTACGAAAGACCAGTGCTTCCGACAAAGATAGGCCACAGTTATTTGTCTGCTCTTTATACGCGTGTCTCTCTCTCTCTTTCTCTCTCTTCTCTCTTCTCTCTCTCTCTCTCTCTCTCTCTCTCTCTCTCTCTCTCTCTCTCTCTCTCTCTCTCTCTCTCTCTCTCTCTCTCTCTCTCTCTCTCTCTCTCTCTCTCTCTCTCTCTCTCTCTCTCTCTCCCTCTCTCCCCCCCCTCTCTCTCTCTCTCTCTCTCTCTCTTTCTCTCTCTCTCTCTCTCTCTCTCTCTCTCTCTCTCTCTCTCTCTCTCTCTCTTCCTCTCTCTTTCTCTCTTTGTATTTGTCTGTCCGTCTGCCTGTCTATCTATCTATCTATCTATCTATCTATCTATATATCTATCTATCTATCTATCTATCTATCTATCTATCTCTCTCTCTCTCTCTCTCTATATATATATATATATATATATATATATATATATATATATATATATATATATATATATATATATATATATATATCTAACTATATATCTAGGTATGTATTTATCTCTCTATCTAACTATCTATCCATTTATCAAATAATCGATGGTTGATCCATATTTCTATCTACTTGTTTTTCTATTAATACCATCCCATTTTAGAAAACTATCTTGATAATTATATGCTTTTATATTTTCATAGTGATGTGCATAATCTGCACATATTGTGTGCAACTACTAGAATTGTTGACATACATCATCATCATCATCATCATCATCATCATCATCATGATCATTGTCATCATCATCATCTACTGCATATCGCACAAGATATTGCAACCCTGACAGCACCTCTGAACGTATCTCTGTCCTGTGCAATTTTCCAGCCTCTGTTATTGCCTCCTCTATACCTTTCTCCCATCTTGTCTATGACTCACCTCTGTTCCTTTGCCCACTCATTTTACGCTCCAAAATCATTTTTTTTTAGTTCTAACAAACCGTTCCAGATATCCTTTACCCTGTCCTCATCTCAAATAGTTGTGGCGAAACCGTAGTCCATGTTGACATTGCAATTGTATGATGTTACTGGTTCAAATCCCAAATGGCTGACCCAACTGTTACAATAAAATAAAACATCATTGTGGAATGCTTGATAAAGGTACAGTTCCTTTTGCTATTCTGCTCTTAATTCAAGAATGAATGAAAACACTCAGATCATGAGAGAAATAATATGTTGTTAATATCAAGGAAAACAGGCAAGCTCATCAGGGGAGTTGACCCAAGATAAATGAGAAAACTCCATGATCATCAGTATTGTGCGGAAAATGGATCATCATAGGAAAAACACTCCAAGATCTTTACTCGTAATAATTCAAGTTTTTCCACTGTTATGGAAATCACTCAAGGTTTTTTGAGGAAAACACCCAAGATCATCAGAGAAAAACATTCTGGTTTGACCTTTCTTAATTCCAAGATGATTTCACTATTTTACTCTCTATACAGAATATTGTCAATACTTTTTGTAACTTTGACATCGGCCATCATTCCTCTCTACTCTTCCTGGTCTGTGTCGCTCTCGAAAAGTCTGCATCTCCTGTTGTCCAGGCAGTCAGACTTGGTATGACAATATGTCATTCTCGGTCTACCCTCTGTCTCTCTTCCCTTGACTTTTCCTGAGAGAATGTTCTATAATATCATTTATTTAGGTAAATATGTCCTATGAATCATTCTTTATCAATAAAATTAGGATAATATTATAGTGATGATTTATCTAATGATACAAACTTTGACTTGAACATTTTATAAGAAATCTAAACAACCCAAGGTTGGTGACATTGTTTGACAAATATTGTTGCAAGTAATTGCGACACACCATTGAGACGTTGAAGCGCGTTTACCCAGCGCCATTCCGCTCTCAATTGTTTAACGCACATAAAGGTGTTTGCAAGGGACAACGACAATTACATGTTTTTCCTGGGCGTTGATCTTGGTAATTTATACGGTCTTTGTCAGTACTCTTTTCTCACTAGATAGTACTCAGTAGTACTCACCATTGCAAAGCCATTGCGGTACTGCAGACCCAATTCAGATCTACCGGTAAGATAACTAGAGATAATCGCTCAACTTTTGGTTGTTGACGTAACATAAAGATTCATGAAAAAACCAACCTCATCGCATGAAGGTTTAAATCTTGATACAATCTAGATCTAGCTCTAGAGCTAGACTGCATTTAAAATCTACAGCTGATAGTGATACAATCAAATCTCAAAGCCAGCGACTTAAAGTATTCGTGAACAAAAGAGAGACGTTAGGGGGATAGCCTGGTATCTATGCCCTGCCATCAATTAATGCAGAAGAATTACGTTCGCGTCTTATTTCCTCTGACAGTGCTTCTCCTTTTTCTTCAGTGGTATATACATCTTCACGATTGAGCCATTACCTAAAGGGCCTGATCTCTGCGAGTTATGGAAAGGTGAGATTTTACCAATATCCACGCCTTAGCCATAGCCTCATATTCGTCATATTCAATTTTGTTGTTTTTTGCAAGGCTGTAATAAGTGTAGATATCTAGATCTAGATCTATGGGCTGCATGTAAAATGCTGAAACGATGGAAGCTCTTGCCTTGCATTCATTTCAATAGATTTTATTAGATCTTTAGAATCTAACTTAGAAATATAATCTAGATCTAGAGGAGATGTAGATTCTATATCTCTCCATAAGCTAGAGCTGACTGATAAAGATCTAGTTTTCATTATAGATCTAGATCTAGATCTAGATTATATCTTGTCAATTGTCACTATTCCCAACCCTGTTGTGAATACTACTTTTTCTTGTTTATCCCAAACCACTATTAGTGTTGACATTTTACCATGCTAGATCTAGTCCAGATCTCCTTTTTCTTATTCTCAACTGGATGTTGGGAATCCACACACATGTACTTCATTTTTTTCTTTTATATTATATTCCTAACCGGGTGTTGTGAATACGACTTGTTGCGAATACTATTTTTTTCTTATATTTAACCATTTATTATTGTGGCTTTCATGAGACAGCCATGGCAGGATTTACCACTTTTTTTACACAGCGTTTTTATCCGATATGAAGCAGTTATTATAACATCCAATCTTAACCCACAAAGAAAAGTCATTCAAAACAATGTGACATACAACTGTGGAACAAATATGATCAACATAAGATAAAAAATGAAGTCATTATTTTCACAAAGAATTTTCAAAGATATTTACAATTCTCTCCTTGAATGGATCAAATCATTTCTTTTGGACCACACTCAAAAGAAATTGTTATAGATAATAAATCTAACCACAAATCAGTGCTTTCAGGTGTTCCCGAAGGAACTGGCTTCTAAGGTCCTCTTTCATATATAACAATATATATGTATATCAACGATATTGACCAAAACTTTTCACCAGGAGCCGAACTAAAACTTTTGGCTGATGATAGTCTATTGTGTGTGTATAGAGAAACATTTAAATAATATGGAGGATTGCAAAATATTACAAAATGACCTAAACACACTGCAAGAATGGGAGAGAAAGGGAAAATGGAGTTCCATCCAGATAAATGTCAGCTACTAAAAATATGCAAAAAAGCTTCCTAAAAATAGTCAACTTTGATTTAATATATATAACCAAAAACTAAAAAATAACCAACAGTGCAAAATACCTAAGTTAAAATAAACACTGAATTGCAATGGAAAAAACAACATTGAGCACTATTTAGAAAAGCAAATGGCATTTTTTCCTTCCTTAGAAGAAACCTTTACAACTGTAATCAAAGTGTAAAAGAGAAGTGCTTCAAGGCTTTAGTAAAAACCAGTCTTAGATTATGGTAGCTGTGCCTGGGATGTGAGGACCAACATACCTACGTACAAGAAATTGACTGTAAAGATATAAAATAATACAGCCTGCTTTGTAACTAATTATACATATACTAAAATATCAACTTAAAGAACATAGAGCCAGAATCAAAATTTATATTTTCTTAAAAGGTTATAAATGGCCAACTGTTTATTCCATTAGATCAGCTTAAACTTAACCCAAGAATGACGAGATCAGGCTGTCAAACATACATGGTTCCACACTGACATTGATTGTCACCTGCACTCATTTTACCCTTGTACAGTAAGGCTGTGGAATGGACTGCCAACAGAAATAAAAATCAGTAATAGTACTGAAAACTTTAAAAACAGAAGCAAACACATCACTTTAAAGCCAAAAAATTGAATTAATAGTTTAGATTCTTATCAAAATATTGCGCTGACAGTAATACTCAAAATTGAGTTGATCAATTATTTAAGAAGACAGTTTCCTGTTACATGTATTTTGTGTTAGTATTAGCTAGGCCTATTTGCATAATTTTGCCGACCTCACAATGTTAGATTTTAAACTTTAAACTTTTTTTAGATTAATGGTTTGGTCTATTTGACTTCATAGGATCATGCACTTCTATTTCACATCTAAATTATTTTTTAAAGTTTATCTACATGAAGCAGACATTTTCCTTTTCGTCACTACATTAACATTCATTGTCTTTTCTTTTTACAACAGTAGCAAAAATTTCCTAACTGAAAAGAAAGCCAATGATGTTTTTCCCTTTTCAGTTAGTCTCTCCAGCTACCCAGACCTCTACTCCTCCCTTTCCTTCCCCATCTATTGCGACAATTTATTTTGTATCTGATCTGTTTCTTTTACAGCCACACATAAATCTAAATCCTTGGACGTCAGGGCCAATTCATTTCCTTTTCTAGTTTCAGAATCATGGGCAGGATGGGGTGGTGCTAGTTTCAGTTGAGATACCATTGAATTTGAACCTGAGCTGTTTGTTTTCTCCTCTTTCCCTTATCCTCAGACATGTCAAGATAAAATACTTGACCTATTTTATTCATAATTCATGGCCAATGGATATAAAGCAAGGCTCTTCCACCACTCTTGCACATCAGACCATGACATGATACTAATGATGCCCAAATACATGGTCAAACTGATTGGGAAAAGCCAGTTAAGAAAACTAAAGTTGTCTGGAATGATGATCCGTGTGAAAGGTTGAAAGATTATTTTGCGTACTGATTGGGGGTGTGTTTTGTGACTCATGTTAGAGCCTTGAGGAACTGAATGATGTCAGCTCTTATACCATTTTTGCCAAGAAACTGTCCTAGAAAAGACAGCCACAAAAAGTATTTCCAAATAATAAACCATAGGTGGCACACAAACTCAAACTTTTACTCAATAACATTCATTTCATTCATGATTTACTTTTCTACGAAAAGAAGAAAACAGTTCAGAAACTTTTTAAAAAAAAAATAATTAAAGAATGCCAAAAGAAATACAAAAAACAACATTGAAGCAAAATTTAGATTAAAATACTTGAGATGTGACTGGGATGGAATGAAAAACATTGTAGGCTATAGGAACAAAAAGAAAATCTGTATTTTTTCAGAGGAAAAAGAAAAAAGAGCATGTTGACGACCTGAACACTTTTACGCTAAATTTGACCAACTTGACTTTTCTGATCACATAGATGGTATGAGAAGCAGCGTCAAAGAGAATGAAAACACACCAATAACAGTCAATAAAAATGAAGTAAATAAACTTTTCAAAAATCTTCACTAAACAAAACCACACCTCACGTGTCATGAAATTATGTTCTGGTGAACTCTCAGGTGTTTTTTCCGTACATTATTTAATTTATCACTGTCGTTAAATGAAATATGAATGCTTGGAAAATGTCCCAAATATCTCCTGTCTCAAATGCAGTAATATAAAACAAATGAATAATTTAAGACCAGTAGCATTGACATCTATTTTAATGAAATGTCTTGAAAGGATTATGTTAAAAACAATTATAATTACAAGTGAGCCTACTCTCGTCTACACCAATTTGCCTATAAATCAAAAAGGAGATGCTATTCTATTTTTTACAAATACATTCCAATAATAAAATATGCAGATGATACATCTATCCAAGCTCTTATCAGGTCAGAAGTAGATCTAATCAATTATGCTCAAGAAATCAAAAGGTTTGTGAAATGGTGTGATGACAATTATTTACAACTTAATGTTAACAAAACAAAAGAAATGATTTTTGATTTTAGGAAGACAAATAACACCCATAATGATATTGTTATAAAAAATGAAACAGTTGAAAGTTAATGAATATAAATATCTTGGCATAATTTTGGACGAGAAGCTAGAATGGCAAAAACAATCGAATAAAGTTTTAAAGAACATAAACAAAAGAATGTATTTTATGAGGAAGCTTTATAAGTTTCAAATTGATAACTCTAATAAGACTTTTCCATCAAGCTTGCATAAAGAGTATTATTATTTTTAGTATAACATTGGGATGGAATACAAGAGCTAGAGAAAAAAAAATTTAATAGGACACTGAAACATGTAGGGAAACTCGTAAATGATGTAGAGCCGGAGAACTTTGAAGATCTGTATGAAAATCAATGCAAAGATTAAACTCTGCAGTAAACTTAAAGCCAACACCCACCCTCTTTTCTCCATACCCAAAACAAGTAGTAGAAGCAATCGACTTAAATAATACATTTAAAATCCCTCAATGAGAGATATTTTAGATCTTTTCTTCCAAGTGCCATACGAAAAGTTTGACCATACTTTACTTTGAAAGCACAATGGAGTTTTAGCTCACAATGTTTTTTAAGAAATGTAAATTGATAGATGGTGAATGAATGATTTATGATAAGCTAATGAATGTGTATGAAGCTTAACTGATTTGTCTATAATTATTTTTCTTTTTGTTAATTTTTCTTTTTTTTTTTTTTTTTTATGTATATTGTTTCCCCAGGATTTTTTATTTTACTTTCTATTTACCTTTGAATCTTTGTATATTTTCTCCTAAAATCTAAACATTTAATGATTAACTTAGGTTAAATTTGTTTTTGATTCAAAATGCATTCATGTATTCTTTTATTATTCAAAGCTGAAATTGTGATAACACAAGTATAATTTCCTTTTTAAAGGATCAATAAAGATGATTGAATTAAACTCTTGATTGCAACATGGAAAAAGTGAGAGATACAGATGGATGGAGAGAACACTCTTGAGAAACAAAGGAGAAAGAAAGAGTAGAAGAGACAGAAAGATTTAGAGGTAGTGTTGAGAGAAATGTTTTTTTCACTGAAACCATAAAACTATACTCATGTTGATCTCAGGGAGAATGGAGAGGAAAGAGCCAGATGAAAGATAGCAATGACTAAAAGGGAAGAAGTAGGACTCTCAATATCAGTAGCATTCACCATCGCCCATGAAGGCAGGCGTGAGAAAGGAATCAAGGGGAATGAGAGTTAATTCATTGCCCGATATTGCCTCTGTTCTCTCTTCTTTGTCAAGGTACTCTGACTTTTATGTCACATTTCTAGTCTGTCGGCTACTGCAGCAGTAGTAGAAATGTAGAAATCCTTGCACTTGAGTTTGAAAAGCGGGAATGTGAATGAGAAATGAGAATATCATGAGCGACTCTCACCCATAAGCGAAACTCCCTTCAACTCCCCGAATAAGAGTCATAAGATAGATAAATCCACATTAATACTCATAAGAAAGTTTGTATAGTATGTCTGATGGTTAATACTATCTGGCTATGATAATAAATTAAAAACCACCTGGCCACTTTTTTACTTCGGGTCAAACGGACCTCAACTTAAGGGGTGCTGCTCATTTGGGTATCTAGACCATAGACCGGAAGGTAGATGGGAACTGATTAGAAAGAAAGAAAGATATCTTCATATAGGATGAAATATGACAATAAGTGACAACTCCACTAATAAAGACAGAACAAACACGTGACGTTTCGGGTATAACCCTTCGTCAGACAACAACCGAGAAATGTCTAGAATCTAGATCTAAGTAATACCTCAGGCATCGCACAATGTGATGTCAGAAAAAACGAGAAAGGAGAAAGAAAGAAAGAAAAAGACAGTGATGATAAGAAACGTAGTAGAGGGGGTTGTGAAGAATGAGTGAGAATGGAAGGTTCAGATCTAGAATGAAATAAAAATATGAAAATAAGTAAGTAGGCCTGATAAAAGGTGAGAAGGAGATAGAGAGAAGGAGAGAAATATATAGAGAGAGGGGGTGGGGGGGGGGGAAGGAAGAAAAAAGGCAGGGAAGAAAGAAAGGAGAGAGAGACGTGTGAGTATGGGAAACAAGAACTAAAAAATAGGATAATTATAAGACTAGATCAATATCTCACTGGGTCTAGAAAGAAGAAATGATAGAGAATGAAAAGAAAGGAAGTATCAATCAAGGCAAAAATTTACACTGAAGGTGCGAGAAATGTATATAAATTACAAATGTATCGATGCAATAAGGGAACAGAGTAAACAACTTATCTGAAATTTCAAAAAATGCCAGTTAGCATTAGCTGATGCTTTCCAAGTTATCGAAGTCTTAAGTATTTTCTCCTTTGGTGATAAAATAGGGTGTATTCTGTAATAGTAAGAAACCTTACGCAGTTGCTTGATAAGTGGTGAAGTAGAACCCCCCCCCCCCCCCCGTGAACAAAACCAACAGAAAAAAAGGGGGTGTGCAAAGATGCCTACCATTGAGTAGTCACCATAGATGGGCACACGGGTGTGAACTGCCAGAGTGACCCAACTTTGCCCGGGATAGGAAGTGGGAGGCAGGGTTAGGGTGGGATGGTTTCGTGGGTGTGGTGGGGGGGAGGGGGAGGGGGTAGTAGAGGATGGTGAAGGGTCAGGGATAGTGATGATAGCGCAGGCCCGATTATGGAGTTACTCCAGAGATGGATTTAGTGGGTAAAGAAGGAAAAAAGTATGGAGTCAGTGGTGGAATTGAGGTTTAATTGAGGGACAAGCAACTGTACATCCAAGAAGCTGAACGTCAGCCTCAATTCCTCCACGGACTCCACACTTTTTCCTTCTTTACCCACTAAATCCATCTGGACACCCCCAGCAGGTCAATCCACTGCACTTAATCCTATTGTCACCAACAGAAAGATGGCAAATCATTGATACTATTGTCAACAACGAAAGAAGGCAAATTATTGTCAACAACAGAAATAAGGCAAATCGTTGATCCTATTGTCAACAACAGAAAGAAGGCAAATTATTGTCAACAACAGAAATAAGGCAAATCGTTGATCCTATTGTCAACAACAGAAAGAAGGCAAATCGTCGATCCTATTGTCAACAAAGAAAGAAGGCAAATCGTTGATACTATTGTCAACAACAGAAAGAAGGCAAATCGTTGATCCTATTGCAACAACAGAAAGAAGGCAAATCGTTGATCCTATTGTCAACAACAGAAAGAAGGCAAATCATTGATACTATTGTCAGCAGCAAAAAGAAGGCAAATCATTGATACTATTGTCAGCAGCAAAAAGAAGGCAAATCATTGATCCTATTGTCAGCAGCAAAAAGAAGGCAAATCATTGATACTATTGTCAACAGCAAAAAGAAGGCAAATCATTGATACTATTGTCAGCAGCAGAAAGAAGGCAAATCATTGATACTATTGTCAACAGCAAAAAGAAGGCAAATCATTGATACTATTGTCAGCAGCAGAAAGAAGGTAAATCATTGATACTATTGTCAACAGCAAAAAGAAGGCAAATCATTGATACTATTGTCAGCAGCAGAAAGAAGGCAAATCATTGATACTATTGTCAGCAGCAGAAAGAAGGCAAATCATTGATACTATTGTCAGCAGCAGAAAGAAGGCAAATCATTGATACTATTGTCAGCAGCAGAAAGAAGGCAAATCATTGATACTGTTGTCAGCAGCAAAAGAAGGCAAATTGTTGATCCTAATGTCAAAAGTGGATGACTTGAACAGGCATGCCGCATCACAACTCTAAATATTAGAAATCAATGTAGGGGTCAACACTGTGGAGGTGTGCTTTTGCTGTAAGGTTAATTAAGTTCATGTTATGTAGTACTTTAATGTTGTGCTTTTGAAGTGTATCCATTATGTTATTATTGATATCTTTGAATGTATTTAATGTAGTATGTTTAACTTACTCTTTATAATTCTGTGTTTTCGATCTGCCTCTCGGGTACTCGATAGTCCAGAGGCAAGATGTTGTCAGCCCTCTCAACCCAAAGGTCATGAGTTCAAGTTCGCCACAAAGAAAATTTTCTAGTAATCTAGTAAAATTCTTCTCTCCCCTGGTCCATGTAGGATCAACCTCAGTCCCATCGGAGACGGATGATAGAATAGTGGTCCTGTGCAGATCACAACACTCTGTACGAAAAATCCTTGGCTACAAGGCAGTACGGGCAAAATTGAAAATCCTACCCAAAAACCTGGAGATCACTTAGTTGTGGATATGGGTAAATGAAATCAAATCAAATCAAGTCAAATGTTACCTGTTCTCACTCCCTGTTCTCACTCATTTCAGAGAGAATCATCTTGAAAAGACAAGAGCATTTACAAAGAGGTCTCCAAGCAGTGGTGGGAGTGGGGCTTGCCTCATAGAGCAGTGAGTGGTGTCAGCAATGAGAATTTGAGGATAAAAAGTCTCTGTCAACCCCTGTAGTGTTATTTTTGAGTTGTTTAATGGTTGGATAACCCACCCCTACCCCTCTCCTTTCCACCCACTCCTATATATACATATATAGATGTATATATATAGATATATATATATATATATGTATATATATATATTATATATATATATATATATATATATATATATATATATATATATATATATATATATATATATATATGCAGATAATAAATATATAATACATAATAACATATATAAATAAATACTTAAATACATACACATGGAGATATATTACAATATACATACATATGTACATAACATACATACATACATACATACATACATACATACATACATACATACATACATACATACATACAGCAGAGCAAAGATATGTTTTAGATAGTACGGTAACATATTTTTAAAATTTCAGCTGTTATGAAAGCACAAGATGTGTAACATTTAATTTTAGCCATGATGAGAGACACACAAGGTGTGTAATATTTAATTTTAGCCATGATGAGTACAAGGTGTAATATTTAATTTGATGATGAGAGTACAAGGTGTGTAATATTTAATTTTTAGCCATGATGAGAGTACAAGGTGTGTAACATTTAATTTTAGCCATGATGAGAGTACAAGGTGTGTAATATTTAATTTTAGCCATGATGAGAATACAAGGTAATATTTAATTTTAGCCATGATGAGAACAAGGTGTAATATTTAATTTTAGCCATGATGAGAATACAAGTAATATTTAATTTTAGCCATGATGAGAGAGTGTGTAACATTTAATTTTAGCCATGATGAGAGTACAAGTGTGTAACATTTAATTTTAAGCATGATGAGAGTACAAGGTGTGTAATATTTAATTTTAGCCATGATGAGAATACAAGGTGTGTAATATTTAATTTTAGCCATGATGAGAGTACAAGGTGTGTAACATTTAATTTTAGCCATGATGAGAATACAAGGTGTGTAATATTTAATTTTAGCCATGATGAGAATACAAGGTGTGTAACATTTAATTTTAGCCATGATGAGAATACAAGGTGTATAACATTTAATTTTAGCCATGATGAGAATACAAGGGTGTAATATTTAATTTTGGCCATGATGAGAATACAAGGTGTGTAATATTTAATTTTAGCCATGATGAGAATACAAGGTGTGTAACATTTAATTTTAGCCATGATGAGAATACAAGGTGTGTAATATTTAATTTAGCTATGATGCAAAGTGAGAATACAAGGTGTGTAAATTTAATTTTAGCCATGATGAGAATACAAGTGTGTAATATTTAATTTAGCCATGATGAGAATACAAGGTGTGTAACATTTAATTTTGAAATATGATGAGAATACAAGGTGTGTAATATTTAATTTTAGCCAATGTAATATTTAATTTTAGCCATGATTTACAAGGTGTGTAATATTTAATTTTAGCCATGATGAGAATACAAGGTGTGTAATATTTAATTTTAGCCATGATGAGAATTTGAGCAATGAGAGGCAAGTGTATAACATTTAATTTTAGCCATGATGAGAATACAAATGTGTAACATTTAATTTTAGCCATGATGAGAATACAAGGTGTAAGTATTTAATTTTAGCCATGATGAGAATACAAGGTGTGTAACATTTAATTTTGGCCATGATGAGAATGGTTTGATTTAATTTTGAGTAAAAAGTAGCTCACTACAATCTATGCCAGGTGAACTTATTTCAGGACCAATTTGGTTCTTGTTCCAACCCAAATGTTTGTCTCATTGCAAGACAATGGTTTGAGTAAAAGGGCAGCTAGACATTAAGTCAACCCAAATGGTTTGATGTTTTGAGCAAAGGGCAGCTAGACATTAAGTCAACCCAAAATGGTTTGATGTTTTGAGCAAAAGGCAGCTAGACATTAAGTCAACCCAAATGGTTTGATGTTTTGAGTAAAAGGCAGCTAGACATTAAGTCAACCCAAATGGTTTGATGTTTTGAGTAAAGGCAGCTAGACATTAAGTCAACCCAAATGGTTTGATGTTTTGAGTAAAAGGCAGCTAGACATTAAGTCAACCCAAATGGTTTGATGTTTTGAGCAAAGGGCAGTTAGACATTAAGTCAACCCAAATGGTTTGATGTTTTGAGTAACAGGCAGCTAGACATTAAGGAGACCAAATGGTTTGATATTTTGAGTAACATAGGCAGCTTGGACAGAGACTCAAATGGTTTGATGTTTTGAGTAACAGGCAGCTAGACATTAAGGAGATCCAAATGGTTTGATGTTTTGAGTAACAGGCAGCTGGACATTAAGGAGACCCAAATGGTTTGATGTTTTGAGTAACAGGCAGCTGGACATTAAGGAGACCCAAATGGTTTGATGTTTTAAGTAACAGTAGCTAGACATTAAGGAGACCCAAAGGACTAACACATTTTACATTCAATAGAACCTGTTGACTGAAATGCTTATTTTGTAGTTCTTTGGTTTAACCGCTTCAGGTAACTATAACCTGAGGGAAAAGTCGGCTAATCTCTTTGATGACACGCTTTTTAACTGATATCCTTTTGACAGTTGCATGCTGCTAGCAAGTAAGATTTTTTTCCCCCAGTTTTTTCACAAGGAAATCACGACTATTACCCCAGTAGTGTGCTCTGGTATGCCATCACACTTTTGTTTCTATTATTAATCAGGCTTATTTATTCTCTGACAAGTGTTCTTTTATCTTCAGCTTTTTTTTTTAAACTCTATTTTTTCTTTTAGTTACGATTTCATTTTATCATTTAAACAATAACACACTAACCACTTGACACGTTTCATCTTTGCCTTCTGGGGATTGGTTTGCAGAGTGGCAATCAGCTCTTTTTGATTGACTTGGGGGGGGGGGGGGGGGGGATTATTCAGTCATTTTATCTTTAAGTATCTTTTGATGGTTTTCAGATGATCTTTATTTGAAATTTAATTATTGATGCACTCTTCTGTTTTCTTTATTTCTGTCATCACTTCCAGTACTTTACCTGCCTAATGTCCGGTTACAAGGTTTGAACCTTTCTCCCCGATCCTTTCAGTAAAGTCCTACTTCTTTTTCCTTCCACTTTTTCACATGTCTTTCACTTTACTGTTTACTCTGAAGTCACCCTGAGAGCATCGCATATGGTGGACGTGGTAATTTTCAATGCAAAATCCTCTGTTCCCAGTTGTTCTGCAATCATCATGTGTAGGTGTGCTGCAAGTCTCCTTTTCAAATGCAATGATGGATGTACTGTTGACTTTTAGCAGCTTTGTGTGTTTTGAGTATGAGTGAGAGAGAGGGAAAAAATCAGAAATTGTTAAAAACACAGAGCTGCCAAGTGTCCCTCTTTGGGACGGCCAGTCACTCTCCAAACGTCATTTGTCTCTCCATCCTTCCCCAACATCATTTATCCGTCCCTCCATCCTTCTCCATCATTTGTCCTTCCATCCTTCCCCAACGTCATTTGTCCTTCCATCCTTCCCCCCAACGTCATTTGTCCTTCCATCCTTCCCCAACGTCATTTTGTCCTTCCATCCTTCCCAACGTCATTTGTCCTTCCATCCTTCTCTCAACGTCATTTGTCCCTCCATCCTTCCCCAACATCATTTGTCCCTCCATCCTTCCCCAACGTCATTTGTCCTTCCATCATTCCCCAACATCATTTGTCCCTCCATCCTTCCCCTAACTTAACGTCATTTATCCCTCCATCCTTCAACATCAACATCCTTTTATCCCTCCATCCTTCCCCAACATCATTTATCCCTCCATCCTTCCCCAACGTCATATATCCCTATCCTTCCCCAAAACGTCATTTATCCCTCCATCCTTCCAACATCATATATCCCTCCATCCTTCCCCAAAATCATTTGTCCCTCCATCTTCCTCAACGTCATTTGTCCCTCCATCCTTCCCAACGTCATTTGTCCCTCCATCCTTCCCCCAACGTCATTTATCCTCCATCCTTCCCCAACGTCATTTATCCCTCCATCCTTCCCCAACGCCATTTATCCCTCCATCCTGCCCCAACATCATTTGTCCCTTTATCACTCCCCAACATCATTTGTCCCTTTATCTCTCCCAAACATCATTTGTCCCTTTATCCTCCCAAACATTATTTGTCTGTTTATCCCTCCCAAACATCATTTGTCCCTTTATCACTCCCAAACATCATTTGTCCCTTTATCCCTCCTAAACATCATTTGTCCCTTTATCCTCCCAAACGTCATTTGTCCTTTTATCCCTCCCAAACATCATTTGTCCCTTTATCCTCCCAAACATTATTTGTCTGTTTATCCCTCCCAAACATCATTTGTCCCTTTATCACTCCCAAACATCATTTGTCCCTTTATCCCTCCTAAACATCATTTGTCCCTTTATCCCTCCCAAACGTCATTTGTCCTTTTATCCCTCCCAAACATCATTTGTCCCTTTATCCCTCCTAAACATTTTTTGTCCCTTTATCCCTCTCAAACATCATTTGTCCCTTTATCCCTCCTAAACATCATTTGTCCCTTCATCCCCCCAAAACATCATTTGTCCCTTTATCCCTCCCAAACATCATTTGTTCCTTTATCCCTCCCAATCATCATTTGTTCCTCCATTCAGCTCATCGGTAGCTCGTCTTACCTTGCTTTTTGTGAAGAAACACTTCATTGTTTGTGTGTTCCAGTATTTGAAATGGCTAGTATTGTTATCACATGTAACTCCTTCAATCCTACGAGTTGGATCATATTCTCTATCACCAAACATGAAATTTGTAGTACTAGTACTTCTCCAATCCTGCGTTTAACGGGCAGTAAAGATTCTTGTTAGGTGTGAAAAGTTTCTGCAATCTTGGTTTTAAGATCAAAATGTCGAAGTGACCGAGTCAGGAAAATATGTCTCTCCATTTCCTCATTTATCTCTCCCTCACCTCTCCCCCTATCTCCATGTCTGTCCGTCCTCTCTCACTTTTCAACTTGGCAGCTCTGAAAATGTACAAAAGACAATCCTTGCCTGGTTGTGCCCCCATAAGATGCAGCTGCTGAATCAAAATCTGAGGTAAAAAATGTATTGAAAACCCATTGGCCATGTCTGCAAGTCTGTTTGAAACTGTTCCTGCAAGCCAAAAACCACACCTCTTGCGTCACGGAGTCATGGCCATTGAAAATCGCAACAATAAAATTTCAGGCAATTTCAGATTTCAATTGAAGTCAAGGGATCGTTCCGTCGACAGGGGACTTTTTGCATTTCCTGTTCACACCCGTGGATTCATCCAGTCGCCTGCGTCATCCTACCAAACACAGCGATATATCAACTTGATTTTTTAGAAATATTTGAATGGCTATTATGAGGCTGAAACAATGGCTTTAAATTTACTTCTGTTGATCTCCAAGCTGTTCAAAACAACACAGCCCGGCTCATTCTCAAGAAAAGACGGCGGGATGAAGCAACTCCTCTGCTTCACAAACTACAATGGCTGTAGGCCGTGAACGTATCAACTACAAAGCTGCAACATCGGTGTACAAGTGTGTGCGTGAAAAGTGCCCCTAAATCTCTCCAAGAACTGTGCATACCGTACCAACTTAATCGCACACTTCGATCATCATCCGACATGCACTTACACTTACACTTACACTTACACTTACACTTACAGATCCCACGGACACGACTAAAGACTGTCGAAATAGCCTTCTCATCTTTCGCACCTATCGTATGGAACAATTTGCCAATAATATCAAGGCAATCAGCGACATTAAACGCATTCAAAAGAAACTTAAAGACGCATCTGTTCGAAAGGCATGCTACTGACTATAATGTGATGTAATTGTTCATTGTCCAACATATTGTGACCCAGATCCTCCATTCCATGGTGGGATACGTTGCGCACAAGAAATTTTCACCATTATTATTATTATTATTCTCCTCTTCACAACACTCATGTCAGTATTAAGCTCCTGCCTATTGAGTTACTTTCTTCTATCGTTACACTAACAACCTAACATTTAACATTCATTGTAGTACGCTTTAGTTGATCTGTTTCTAGTTTTTCATTTACTTTATATTAACCCGCTGTACACGTGTAACTTTGTGTGAATATTTTGGGGAAACAAGCCTTTTCTCTTCTTCTTTTTTTTCATGCCAAACAATCACATATTTCTCTGTTTTGATTTTATCCACACTGCTTTCAGCGAAGATAACAACATAATTGTTCTTTCTTTCCATTTTTTTTTCTTTTTGTTTTTTTATTTGAATATTTAGTCACTTAAAAAGTGTCCACGTTTTCTTTGTAAGAACAGACCATGTCATAGTTATTCTAGTCATTTAAAAAGTGTCCATGTTTTCTTTGTAAGAACAGACCATGTCATAGTTATTCTAGTCATTTAAAAGTGTCCACGTTTTCTTTGTAAGAACAGACCATGTCATAGTTATTCTAGTCATTTAAAAAGTGTCCATGTTTTCTTTGTAAGAACAGACGGTGTCATAGTTATTGTAGTTATTTAAAAAGTGTCCATGTTTTCTTTGTAAGAACAGACCATGTCATTGTTATTCTAGTCATTTAGAAAGTGTCCATGTTTTCTTTGTAAGAACAGACCATGTCATAGTTATTTTAGTCATTTAAAAAGTGTCCATGTTTTCTTTGTAAGAACAGACCATGTCATAGTTATTCTAGTCATTTAAAAAGTGTCCATGTTTTCTTTGTAAGAACTTTGTAAGAACAGACTGTGTCATAGTTATTCTAGTCATTTAAAAAGTGTCCACGTTTTCTTTTAAGAATGATTCAACCCACCCTCAATGACTCAATCCACCCTTAATGACTCAACCCACCCTTAATGACTCAATCTACCCTTAATGACTCAATCTACCCTTAATGACTCAACCCACCGTCAATGACTCAATCTACCCTTAATGACTCAACCCACCCTTAATGACTCAACCCACCCTTAATGACTCAATCTACCCTTAATGATTCTACCCACCCACTGAAATCACAAATAAAATTGTGACATCGCTCCAGAGGACCCATTCACTTGTTATGCCGAATGGAGAGATACAAGAAATTTGTTCTCACCTTTGCAACCAATATTGTATCATCGCCAACACCACACAACACCACGGCCCCTCTAGCTGTTAAGACTCTCTTTCAAACATTCATAGAATTATTGTCACTGTCCTATTTAATGATTTGTTATTTTTTAATCTTGGAACTGTAATGTATTCCATGTTTTACTGCCTTTGTATCATATAAAGTCGAATATCAACATTATGAACAATGAACTAAATAAAAGAGGAAAGAATAAATGCAAAGAAAAACCAAAACAATGCTCTAGTAACTAGGGAAGCTAAAACATAAAATCTTAAATTAGGCAGGGGAATTTAGAACAAGTTCAAAGCTACAATTACCTAGGAGTAATGATTAACTCAGAGGGAAACTAAGAGAAGAAATCAGCCAGAGAATCCAAAAAAGCAAGTGCAATATATAACCATCTAGGAAAGGCATTTGTAGGTAAGCATGAATTGTCAACAAGAACCAAAATGGCAGTATACAATACAGTTTATTGTCCTACTCTCCTCTATGGCAGTGAAACCTGGACTTAAGATATTAGAGAATACAGTAGAGTACAGGCAGCTGAAGTGAAATATCTAAGAAGAGTAGTAGGGAAAACTAAAAGAGACAAAATCAGAAACACAACAATAAGAGATCAAAACCAAAGCAGATTGCATAAAAACTAAGATAGAAATAAATCAATTGAGATGGTTTGGGCACCTAAACAGAATGAATGACAATAGAATAGCTAAATCAGTATACAGTGCTAAAGCCAAGCTAAAAGACCAAAAAGGCAGACCTCGGAGAAATAGGGAAGAAGATATAAAAGAGGCATTGAAGCACAGAAATTTAACTTTTTTGAAAGGAAACAGAAAATGCCAGGACAGGGCATCGTGGAGAAAGATCATCTCAGGCATCTGAACCCATACACCGAAAGGTAGAATGGGAACTGACAAAGAAAGAAAGAAAAGTATAATATAAAATGTTTATCTTGTTCTACTGGGAAACCTGTATAATATAACATTTATTTTGTTCTTCTGTATAATATAACATTTATTTTGTTCTACTGGGAAACCTGTATAATATAATATTTATATGGGAAACTGTATAATATAACATTTATTTTGTTGGGAAACCTGTATAATATAACATTTATTTTGTTCTACTGGGAAACCTGTATAATATAACATTTATTTTGTTCTGTATAATATAACATTTATTTTGTTCTACTGGGAAACCTGTATAATATAACATTTATTTTGTTCTACTGGGAAACCTGTATAATATAACATTTATTTTGTTCTACTGGGAAACCTGTATAATATAACATTTATTTTCTTCTACTGTGGGAAACCTGTATAATATAACATTTATTTTGTTCTACTGGGAAACCTGTATAATATAACATTTATTTTGTTCTGGGAAATGTACTGTGAAACCTTATAATATAACAAACTGTGAAACCTGTATAATATCATTTATTTTGTTCTACTAGGAAACCTGTATAATATAACATTTATTTTCTTCTACTGTTGAGTTTGTACCAGTATTTGAACATATCTATCTCATCTTATAAAGCTCTTTTGAGTTTGTGAACATATCAAGGTCTTCCTTGTACTGGCTACATTTTTTTCTTGCTCATTGAGAGCTCAAACTTTATCTTTCACTGTAAGTAAATCATTTTATGTGTACATGCTATTTCTTTATGGTTAGACACATGTTTGTTTATTTATTGTACCAATCAAGTGTCATCATTACTTCACAGAGAATGGGATAAAGGAAAAGAGTATCAGTGTGCCGATGAAAGAGCAATGGCGAATTACCAGATTTGCTTTGACTCTCCTTTCAAACCTCAAGCTCCTTGCCTTGTCTATTCTTTCGGGTAAGTCAAAATTTGGATCATGAAATCGGGTTCGAATCTTAGTAAAGCTAGTTCCGGCGTTGTGTTCCTTGGGATCTTCACACATTTTGTCCACTCGATCCAAGTATAAATGGGTACAAGCACTAGCTTGGGTAAAACATACATCAGATAAGCTCTGGCTCTATGGGCTGTAATGGCCTTGAAGGAACGTTTTACTTTTTTTTTTATGCTCTCTCAGATGCTGAAATAATTGAATAGTGTACCATGTTCATTTTCATCTTTGCTATTTCAAATAACAAATATAGGGTGTAAAATGGCATGATGGCATTTTGATAGCACATTCAAAGTGATGTCTCACCTCTCAGGTACACATCCCTTCTCTTTTTTTTTATCAAGAAAAGTAAATGAATAGGATAGCAACAACAAAAAAACAGCCACAAACCAAAAATGATTTGCAAAGATAAAGAAGTTACTGAAAAACGGGAACCAAATCTAAAAGAAAAAAAATTGAAGGTCCCTTTGATTACTTTAGACATTTTTTAAGACCTCATGTTCTGTTGCCTGTATGAAGATAAATTCAGATGTGTCTTGTTGCAGAATTGACCACGACTTCAGATTTGACGATGCTATGGGCAAACAAGGATGTGATGTCTATTCATTTGATCCGAGGTATTTATCCTCTTATGGTGGGAAGATAAAACAATCATGTTTTTTCTGCTTACTTCCATAGATGTTCCAACTGTTTGCTCACTTCAATACATATTCACCACCCATTTCTCCATTCTTGCTTTTCTAAAAGCAAGGATAAAACGAAAAATCGTTCTTAAAGGTTGAAGACTAGTCATTGTGTTATTGTATAAATTGAGAATAAGTATGCAAGCTATGTGTACAAATGACCATTCTTGCCAATACTACGGATTCAATGATCAGATAAAATTCAAAATGAAACATTCTCGGGAAAAACAACGCAAATAGCAGAAGAAATAAGACAGCGGAGATGGAGATGGATAGGTGGAATCCACAGGGGCTGAGGATTAGAGGAAGTCCACGCTTAACCTGGAGAAGGTCAGTGGAGGATAACTTGAATAGGGGAGGAGGGTGGGGGGGTCTTTTATGGAGGAACTTATCAGAGTTTCCCTATGTGGGAATAAGTAGAAGTCTGTTGTTCATGGCTTATAAAATGGTATAGGGTGAAAAGGCAATGATGATGATGATTCTTGCCAGTGTCTTCAACTTGTAAAGAACTGCGTGATTGCGATACTGACCCAAGGGATTATTTAAGTGTTTTGTTTGGCTTTCTCTTTCACAATTTGTACCTTAAAGATAAGCAGTAGGTAGAGACAACGGTAATGGCTGTCAGTAAACAGTTTTATCGACATCGGGATGGATTTTGTGCATTGATATTTCTGTTTCATTTGTTTTAAAGTTGGGTTAGGGGTGCATATACATTTCTATTTCCTTTGTTTTGAAGTTAGGTTCAGTGGTGCATATACATTTCTACTTCCTCTGTTTTGAAGTTGGGTTAGGGGTGCATATACATTTCTATTTCCTTTGTTTTGAAGTTAGGTTCAGTGGTGCATATACATTTCTATTTCCTTTGTTTTGAAGTTGGGTTAGGGTGCATATACATTTCTATTTCCTTTGTTTTGAAGTTAGGTTCAGTGGTGCATATACATTTCTATTTCCTTTGTTTTGAAGTTAGGGGTTCTTTGTTTTGAAGTTAGGTTCAGGATGCATATACATTTCTATTTCCTTTGTTTTGAAGTTAGGTTTAAGGGTGCATATACATTTCTATTTCCTTTGTTTTGAAGTTGGGTTTAGGGTAAGGTGCATATATATGTCTATGTCCTTTGTTTTGAAGTAAGGTTTTGGATTGCATATACATTTCTATTTCCTTTGTTATGAAGTTAGGTTTAGGGGTGCATATACATTTCTATTTCCTTTGTTTTGAAGTTGGGTTTAGGGTAAGGTGCATATATATGTCTATGTTCTTTGTTTTGAAGTAAGTTTTTTGGAGTGAATATACATTTCTATTTCCTTTGTTTTGAACTTAAGTTTAGGGTTTGGAGCATATAGATTTGTATGTCCTTTGTTTTGAAGTTAGGTTTAGGCTTAGGAGCATATACATTTCTATTTCCTTTGTTTTGAACTTGGGTTTAGGGTTAGGAGCATATACATTTCTATTTGTTTTGAACTTAGGTTTAGGGTTAGGAGCATATACATTTCTATGTCCTTTGTTTTGAACTTAGTTTTAGGGTTAGGAGTATATACATTTCTATTTCCTTTGTTTTGTGCTTAAATTTAGGGTTAGGAGCATATACATTTATATTTCCTTTGTTTTGAACTTAGGTTTAGTGTTAGAGCATATACGTTTCTATTTTCTTTATATTGAAGTCAGGTTTAGGGTTAGGAGCATATACATATCTATTTCCTTTGTTTTGAAATCAGGTTTAGTTTTAGGAGTATATATATATTCCTATTTCCTTTGTTTTGAAATCGGGTTTAGGGTTAGGAGCATATATATTTCTATGTTCTTTGTTTTGAACTCAGTTTAAGGGTTAATTTCTATTTCCTTTGTTTTGAAGTCAGATTTAGGGTTAGGAGCATAAACATTTCTATTTCCTTTGTTTTGAAGTCAGGTTTAGGGTTAGTTACATATACATTTCTATTTGTTTTGAAATCAAGTTTAGGGTTAGTTACATATACATTTCTATTTCCTTTGTTTTGAAGTCAGGTTTAAGATTAGGAGCATATATAGATTTCTATTTGTTTTGAAGTCAGGTTTAGGGTTAGGAGCATAATATACATTTCTATTTGCATTTTTTCTTCTATTTGTTTTAAAATCAGGTTTAGGGTTAGAGCATAATATACATTTCTTTTTGTTTTAGGAGCATAATATCAGGTTTAGGGTTAGGAGCATAATATACATTTCTATTTGTTTTGAAATGTTTTGAAACATATAATATACATTTCCTTTGTTTTGAAGTCAGGTTTAAGATTAGGAGCATATACATTTCTATTTGTTTTTAAAATCAGGTTTAAGGAGCATAATATACATTTCTATTTGTTTTGAAATCAGGTTTAGGATTAGGAGCATAATATACATTTCTATTTGTTTTAGGTTTAGGGTTAGGAGCATAATATACATTTCTATTTGTTTTGAAATCAGGTTTAGGGTTAGGTAATAATATACATTTAGGGTTATTTGTTTTGAAATCAGGTTTAGGGTATTAGGAGCATAATATACATTTCTATTTGTTTTGAAATCAGGTTTAGGTAAGGGAGCATAATATACATTTCTATTTTGTTTTTAAATCAGGTTTTTAGGAGCATATACATTTCTATTTGTTTTACATTAGGGTTAGAATGAACACTATTACATTATAGGTAACTTATTTTGTTGGTGTACTACAAGTCTTGCCAGAACAATTTCAAATATAGAACACATTGCCTAATTCCAACTCGAGGTTTAGGCTATGGGTGAGTCTCCTACACATCATCTTTTTCTTTTGAAATCCTGTCTGTCATCTTCTTGTTTCCTATTCATTCCTATTGCAGTAAGTGTTTAGGCAGTTTTAAGGAGATACTGATAGGTTTGCCTTTTCCCCTGTCCCTCTTGCACTTATCTTTCACTTTCATCTAGCTGTTTCCTCTAAACTCATCCTGACATCGGATCACTGCAAAATGTGGATAATAATAATAATAGGATAAAACTAATCATACTTTAGTCATCCCACAAGGTGAAATTTGGTTACAGACATGTAAAAATCATATGAATATATTATGTAATACATTGACAAACCAAAGAAATATTTAAATCAGTTGTTGGTGAATACACACATAACATATATACATTGCATACATACACACATTTCAAATATGCTCAATATTTAGATGTTTCCTATTATTAGCTATTAAAGATACGTTGTTCATATAAATACGGTAAATTTCAATTAGTCAGAGCAGCAAGTGGTAAATGTTAAACTATATTTTCATGCACATTATAAAATACCAATCATCATCACATTGTGTCTTCCTTGATCATTTGTCAATTAAATTGATGTGGCTGTCTGTTGTCATCATCATTTTGTGAAATTTCCTTGATCATTTGTCAATTAAATTGATGTGGCTATCTATTGTCATCATTTTGTGTCTTCCTTTGATCATTTGTCAATTAAATTGGTGTGGCTGTCTATTGTCATCATCATTTGTGTCTTCCTTGATCATACACACAATTAAATTGGTGTGGCTGTCTGTTGTCATCATCATTTTTGTGTCTTCCTTGATCATTTGTCAATTAAATTGATGTGGCTGTCTATTGTCATCATCATTTTGTGTCTTCCTTGATCATTTGTCAATTAAATTGGTGTGGCTGTCATTGTCATCATCATTTTGTGTCTTCCTTGATCATTTGTCAATTAAATTGTGTGGCTGTCTATTGTCATCATCATTTTGTGTCTTCCTTGATCATTTGTCAATTAAATTGGTGTGGCTGTCTATTGTCATCATCATTTTGTGTCTTCCTTGATCATTTGTCAATTAAATTGATGTGGCTGGTCTATTGTCATCATCATTTTGTGTCTTCCTTGATCATTGTTCAATTAAATTGATGTGGCTGTCTATTGTCATCATCATTTTGTGTCTTCCTTGATCATTGTTCAATTAAATTGATGTGGCTGTCTATTGTCATCATCATTTTGTGTCTTCCTTGATCATTGTTCAATTAAATTTATGTGGCTGACTATTGTCATTGTTCGGGTAGAATTGATGTGGCTGTAATTCATTGTTGTGTCTTCCTTATTTTTCTTATTTTTTGTCAATTAGAAATTATGGTGGAGGCTATTGTCAATCATCATTTAATGTCTTCCATGATCATTGTTCAAATTAAATTGAGGTGGCTGTCTATTGTCATCGAATTTAGTGTCATAAATTGAGTTCTTATTTTTCAATTAGAATTCATAATGTCTGTATTATTGTCATGATTCATTATTATTATTCTATATAATTTGTTCATATTAAATTGATGTGATCATTTAGAAATGTAATCATCATTTTGTGTCTTCCGAATTGATCATTGTTCAATAAAGATGTCTTATTTTATCTATCTTATTATCTTACTTCATCATTTTTATTACACTTGATGGATTGTTCAATTAAATTGATGTGGCAAATCTGATTTGTCATTTGTCAGCATCCCATTGTTCAATTTGTTGATCTTTTGATTTGAACTTATACATTATTCACTTTCTTCATGGGAATGTCACAACAGATCTGACAAAGTCCTCCTATGGTGGTCTGGACAAATCTGACAGTGATGACTTTACAATCTGATGGACAGTTAATCACAAAATGCAGCACTGGAAGATAAATGTAACATCGTACGGTAAAATGTACAGAAATCATCAGAATGGAAACACATAAATTGGAGTTCTTATTGTATTTTATATATAGATATGTCATAAGTCCCACAGTCAGAGTATGGGGGGAATTGTCAGAGATTGTTATTATTAAAGGGCAGAATTCTATATAATTTTGTATACTGCCTATTATTCCGTTCTAAGAGAGATAGTGATCATGGAGAAGGGTGAGACTGTGGTGAAAAGGGGTCAGACTCAACCAAATACTATAACCGAATTTCTAGACGGTGACAAATAAAGATGTCTTATTTTTTCTAGCAAAATCCCCCCCTCCCACTTTTCTTTCCTTAAATACATCAACATGAAGTTTAACGGAGACTATGATGGATAGATTGCACATCACAACGCTCTGTGCAAGGTGTTGATTTCAACCAAAATCTTGGATTTTCACCAGCGGCAGTTGAAAATCCAGCATCCCAGTTTGTCCAAGTAGATAGAAATCCATCTGTTTAATTTAAACTAACTTCAAGACGAAATCTACCATCTCACTTACACTAAAACATCGCTGGAAAAGTAAAGTTCACAGGGATCTGGCCTATAGAGCCGGAGCATTTCCCAGTTTGGTCTAGCCACTGTGACAGTGATGACTTTACTCCTCTAATGGACAGATTACACTGATGCAGGTTTTTTCCCAAAAAGTGCTTATAGCCATTTACACCTGGAGAGTGGAGAATGGACGTTGTCTTTCCCAAGGAACACAACGTCGGACCTGGAAAATGCTCAATCGGAATCACGATTCCCAGTCCGAGCAGTCAATGCCAATGTCCAATGCCATGTACCATTTCCAAATACATTCAAGCACAAAAATAAAACCTGGCTGTACCATCTCACAAATACACTAAAAGTCTGTATCATCTCACAAATACATAAAACCTCTGTATCATCTCACACAGTTGTCTAGGCAAATCTCAGAACTGAAACCTGCTGTGCCATTCACAAATTTCAAAACCTGCCTTACCATCTCACAAATACCTAAAAAGACATAGCTACCCTGTACCATCTCACAAATACAGAAACTGTACCATCCACAAATACACTGAAAGGGGTCAGCCATCTCACAACCAAATAGGCTGTACCATCTCACAAATACACTAAACGGTGATCAATTTCACAAGTACACTAAAATTTTACCATTCACAAATACACAAAACCACTGTACCATCTCACCCCCTAAAACCCTGTACCATTCACAGTTAAATACATCAACATGAAGTCCTGAAACGGCTGTACCATATCAAGTAAACAGCAAACCTATCTCTGTACCATCTCACAAATACTCCCACTAAAATTTACACCTGGGTAGAGTGGAGAAATGTACCATCTCACAAATACGGAACCTCCAAAACCTAACCGTTCTCCGACGCCACAAAACCTCTCTGTACCATCTCACAAATACACTAAAACCTCTCCATCATCTCTCTGTACCATCTCACAAATACACTAAAACCTCTCTGTATCATCTCACTAAAACCTCTGTATCATCTCACAAAAACCTCTCTGTACCATCTCACAAATACACTGAAACCTGGCTGTACCATCTCACAAATACACTGAAACCTGGCTGTACCATCTCACAAATACACTAAAACCTCTCTGTACCATCTCACAAATACACTAAAACCTCTCTGAAACCTGGAAACCTCTCTGTACCATCTCACAAATACACAAATACAAAACCTCTCTGTACCATCTCACAAATACACTAAAACCTCTCTGTACCATCTCACAAAACACTAAAACCTCTCTGTACCATCTCACAAATAACTAAAAACCTCTATCACCATCTCACAAAAACTGAAACCTCCTGGCTGTACCATCTCACAAATACACTGAAACCACTCTGTACCATCTCACAAATACACTGAAACCTCTCTGTACCATCTCACAAATACACTAAAAAACCCACTCTGTACCATCTCACAAATACACTGAAACCTCTCTGTGCAAATCATCTCACAAATACACTGGGTCTGATCATCTCACAAATACACTGGAAACCTCTCTGTACCATCTCACAAACCTCTCTGTACCACTCAAAACCTGAAACCTCTGTACCATCTCACAAATACACTAAAACCTCTCTGTACCATCTCACAAATACACTGAAACCTCAAACCATCTCACAAATACACTGAGTCCTGTACCATCTCACAAATACACACAAAACCTCTCTGTACCATCTCACAAATACACTGAAACCTCTCTGTACCATCTCACAAATACACTAAAACCTCTCTGTACCATCTCACAAATACACTGAAACCTCTCTGTATCATCTCACAAATACACTGAAACCTCTCTGTATCATCTCACAAATACACTGAAACCTCTCTGTACCATCTCACAAATACCACACTAAAACCTCTCTGTACCATCTCACAAATACACTGTACCATCTCACAAAAACTGAAACCTCTCTGTACCATCTCACAAATACACTGAAACCTCTCTGTATCATCTCACAAATCTGAAACCTTTCTGTATCATCTCACAAATACACTGAAACCTCTCTGTATCATCTCACAAATACACTGAAACCTCTCTGTATCATCTCACTACACACAAACCTCTCTGTACATCTCACAAAAACTAAAACCTCTCTGTATCATCTCACAAATACACTGAAACCTCTCTGTACCATCTCACAAATACACTGAAAAAACAAATACACTGAAACCTCTCTGTATCATCTCACAAATACACTGAAACCTCTCTGTATCATCTCACAAATACACTGAAACCTCTCTGTATCATCTCACAAATAGACTGAAACCTCTCTGTATCATCTCACAAATACTGGAAACCTCTCTGTATCATCTCACAAAACACTGAAACCTCTCTGTATCATCTCACAAATACACTGAAACCTCTCTGTATCATCTCACAAATACACTGAAACCTCTCTGTGAAACCGTATCATCTCCCGAAACCTCTCTGTAACCACCATTCTCGCATTATCGCCAGTTTCACGTTTTTGTATGGATCAGACAGTATACAAAAACAATGAAATAACGCATTACACTGCCATCGGCCGTCCGCCAACGATTTGGCATTAACGTTGGTTAATAACCATTGTAAAATACTATTGGTTATACTGCCAGTGTACATCAGCAGTGGGTAGACTTAGTGTGAGACTTGGTCAAAGATATCAAACACACACAAAAGCATGTGTGCCCTGTGTCACACTGAGTGTCACTGTTCACCCCCATGCACATTTCACCTCCTGCTCTACTTGATAAGTCAAATATTGATTACTTCCCTTGTTGTAATACTTCCATTTTAAATCACCTTATGTTGTGAACTTTCTGTTCTCCATTTCATCAAATTGTTGTGATTATAATATGTAATTGTACTACATTTTACTTAATTTTCCAATAGTGTTATGAATTTTTATTTTGTGTTTGTGCATATTAGTTTTATTCTCAGCGCCTTAGAGCATTTAGATGGATTTGTGCACTTAATAAATGAATTATTATTATTACTATTAGTATTACTAAGGTGTTTTCGTTATAACACCATTCCCTTGATGATTCATTTCTATCTTTGTTTTTATGCTATCTGCTTTGGTTTGATGTCTTATTGTTGTGTTTCTGATTTTGTCTCTTTTAGTTTTCTCTACTACTCTTCTTAGATGTTTCATTTCGGCTGCCTGCACTCTACTGTATTCCCTTCTGTCTAAGGTCCAGGTTTCACTGCCATAGAGGAGAGTAGGACAATAAACTGTGTTGTATACTGCCGTTTTGGTTTTGGTTGATAATTCTTGTTTACCTACAAATGCCTTTCCTAGATGGTTATATATTGCACTTGCCTTTTGGATCCATGGCTGATTTCTTCTCTTAGTTTTCCCTCTGAGTTGATCATTACTCCTAAGTAATTGTAGCTTTGAACTTATTCTAAATTCTCCTGCCTAATTTAAGATTTTGTGTTTTAGAAGTCAATAAAACACAGGTGCAAGTCAATGTTTCGTTGTCTAATTGTAAATATGTGATCTTGAGTACTTCTTCCTGGTCTAAATCCACTCTGGTGTTCTTCAATCTGATCCTCTACTCTTTTCCTTAGTCTCATTTGCAGAATCCTGGCATACACTTTTCCTGGTACGCTAAGTAGTGATATCCCTCTATAGTTTGAGCATTCCATGGTTGATCCTTTCTTGTGTATTGGTACTACTGTTCCCTTTTTCCAGTCGTCTGGCACCTGTTTGGACTTCCATGCTTGTTGATATATTGCATGCAGTAGTTTGTCTGCCTCTCTCCCTTAGTTTTTCTGGATAAACTTGATCTGCTCCTGAGGCTTTTCCTAATTTCACTTTTCTTACAGCTGTTTGAAGTTTTTCCATTGAGATATCTACATCTTCAGTTATGTAATTGTTGAAAATACTTTCTCCACGTTTCCATGATTTCGCTGTCTCCTTTATTATTTTTCCATTGGCATTCTTAATTTGTCGCATTGGGCATGTTTTGGTCTTTTTCATGCTCTTCATTGCTCCCCAGAACAGCTTTTGATTTCCTTGATAGCTTTCTTGAAGTCTTTGTCCAAACTCTTCCCACTGTTCCTGTTTTGCTTTCCTAACTTCCTCTTTTGCGATAGTTCTTTTACCCCCGTAATCTATCCTATCCTCTGGTCTCTTTGTTTGCAAGTATTTCTTCCAGGCATCTTTATTTTCTTTGATCTTAGTCTTGACATTCTCATTCCACCATGCTATCTTTTTCCCATCTCCTTTAATTTGTTTCCTACCACAGACCTCTTCAGCACAACTGAGGAGTATTTTTTATATATTTGCCACTTTTCTTCTATTGTGCTTTCCTTCAGGTCCATCTACCTTTCACTGATAGATCTGTTTATCCTAGATTGGTACATTTGTTTTACTATTGGTTTATTTAGGTCTTCTATTTTGAGTTTAGTAGCTTTCTTCTCTTTCCTTTCCTATTTGTTTTCTTCAGTTAATAATCTCATTTTGGCTATCACTAGATGATGGTCACTAAATATTTCAGCTCCTCTGCGTACTCTAGCATCCATTGTACTGTAAAAAGGGAGCTGTTAACTATGATTGACTTTCACATCTGTCTTAATTTACTCTTGTATATTTGTGGATATCTTTATGAGGAAAAAATGTGTTAGCTATTTTCATGTTATTCTTTAGGCAAAAATCTGTTAGTCTCTCTCCATTTGGAGAAGTTGTTGTCTCTCCTTCTTTACCTATTACTCCTCCTAGTGTTTCTGCATTGTTGCCTACTTTAGCGTTTAAATCTCCTAAAACCATTAATTCTTGTTTGGATTTAAGATTCTCTGCAGCTAATTGTAAATCATTTTTGAAGATATCTTTTTCTTCTTTGGGGCATCTTCGTTTGGTCCATAAGCTATTAATAATTTAATTTCTCTTCCTTTTGGTTTAATATTTACCTCTAATAACCGTGGGCTTACAAATTTCCAACTTTCTAGTAGCATTTTTTCCCTTTTATGCATTAGAAGGCCTACTCCTGTTCTAGCTCTATCTTTGACATCTACTCCTGAGAAGATTAAAGTATGATTTGTTCCTACATTTTCTATTCCTTGTCCTTTTTCTTTGTTTCTGTAATAGCCAAAATGTCTACTTTGAATTTTTCCATTTCTTCAGCTAATTCTAACTCCTTTCCATTAATTGCCCTAACATTCCATGTTCCAAAAATTACAGTCCGTGTTCTTTTACAGAGTCGTCTTCGAAAGTTCAAGCCGGGTATATCATTGTATATATTACTTTGAATCGGGTTGTTTTGGATAAGCAGGGAATTAGACCACTGTACCCTAGGTAGATGGTGGGGCTGCCACCTTGAGCCCTCTACCGGGCCTCGTTATTTTCTGTCAGGGTTAACTCCTTAGCCTTTAGTCATTCAAGACCAGCCTGCAAGGCAGCAGGTTATTTTCTGTCAGGGTTAACTCCCTTAGCCTTTGGTCAGTCAAGACCAGCCTGCAAGGCAGCAAGTTGTTTTCTTTCAGGGTTAACTCCCTTAACCTTTGGTCAACCAAAACCTGCCTGCAAGGCAGCAGGAGACTCGTGGAGGGCGGGATCATCTACTCCCCGTACAGGGCCCGGGTAACAATATCTAATGACTAAAATGCATTTTTTCATTTTGTGTGACAGAGAGCAATAGACGTGCTGAAAATTGACATCGAAACTTATGAGTGGGGCCGTTGTCAAACAGATGTTGGAAGATGGCTCATTGAAGCGGGTGCGACAGCTAACCTAGAGTGGCACATCTTTCCCAATGAGCCAATGCGCACAGAATTCCACGATATGTTCATCACCATTATGCAGCTCAAGGAAGCAGGTTTCCGCCAGTTTTATATCAGTCCTTATGATCGACACCACACCATGAAGTATTTCAATGCCCAGTGTGATAACTCTTTAGTCAATGTCCTTTTTAAACCCTGAAGTGCGTGTATGGACTGAAAATGAGATGGGGGGGGTGGAATTATGTCGCTGTTCCTTTTGTTTTACTACTATTATTATGGTCTACATCGGAGAATGGACAGAGCACTTTTCATCTATACAGGAACATGACTGTGTACTTGTTTTCCAAAATCGTATATTCCAGCCGTAATACTCTGTGAGATAATAATCGGGCTACTTGTGTTCCAAAGTCCCCGATTCCAGGTTTCATGCTCAGTGAAATAATATTTATCATGCTCAATCGAACATTCGCTTAAGACAGATTAAATGTTGTGTGTGGCCCATGCTGTGTGAATCCTTATGAAAGTCTAATCAACTTTTCTTTTCTTCTTCTGGTTGTTTTTATCCTTTAAAAGCTCAACACAACACCCCATTTCTCTGGTAGTCTGGGCATTTTATAAAATCCTGATTGAATACATGACTGTCATAGCTGCCAACCAGTACACAAAAAACATTCTAAGTACGTTTTCTGGCTCTGAGTCCCGTAAGTCTGTATTTGCCCTGAAAAGTACGTATATTGAGGGTTATCTGCAAATTTTTGTTTAAAAACACCATAAGTCAACGGCAGAAACTCAGGGAGTAAAGGTGGAAGTCTAGAAATGCCATTCTGAAGTCGCAAAACTACCATTGCAGGTGCAAGAAAGTCAGGAAGGCCAGCGATTGGCAGACTTGTCATTATATTCTTTAAAGTTCAAGTACTTCAAGTGATATCTACTTCAAGTGAAATCATCAAAGATTTCTGGAATATTTCTAGGCCTCGCGCAAGTTACAATTAGTTTGCAGTCAGAGTCATTTTTAAAATTTTGAAACGGTTGGCAGTTATGCACTGTTCTTTTAAAGACTTATGTCTCATCTGTTCCCCATCTTGATGTTGACTATTGGCCAATCTCCTCACTATACTTCTCTCATGTCAATACCTTTATAGACGGACGATAAAAAGAGGTACTGTGTGCCAATCAGAACTCTGTGCACATTAAATACCCCTTGGTTGTTTACAGATACAGGGCAGTTAGGGCAAAATTAAAGAATGATATCAAAATCCCTGAGGTCACCTTAGTTGTGGATGTCGGTAAAATCAAATCAAATCTAATCAAAGTCGCACAGGAAACATTTCTTGTGTTTATTTTTCAATTAAAATTCTCAGCATGAATTATTTTGGTACCGTATTTCAGTCTCAGAACTAGTGGATTCACTCGTGGTGTCTTTGAGATTTTGTTTGTTCAATCGTAATGACCTTTTAATGTTGTGTTTAGGATGTTTGTCTCTGGTGCTTATAATTTGGCACAAAAAAATATTATTTACAATCGCAAAGCAGTATTAAATTATTTACTTATTACGTTAATGTTCTTACTTTTTAATAGGGAGTTTGTTGGTATTGCTATTGCCCGTTGTTTATCTTACCGCTTTAATAAATTTTTATTAAATTTTTAAATGACGTTTTTTACAAATAGGAATGATCACATTTTGGTCAGTATCTTTTTGTATGGGTTTTGTTCATTTCAACTGAAATCAAAATATTAGACTTTTATCTGATTGTTGCTTGAGTGCTTATTTGCTTCGTTTCAACTGAAATCAAAATATTAGACTTTTATCTGATTGTTGCTTGAGTGCTTATTTGCTTCATTTCAACTGAAATCAAAATATTAGACTTTTATCTGATTGTTGCTTGAGTGCTTATTTGCTTCATTTCAACTGAAATCAAAATATTAAGACTTTCATCTGATGGTGCTTGAGTGCTTATTTGCTTCATTTCAACTGAAATCAAAATATTAAGACTTTCATCTGATTGTTGCTGTGAGTGCTTATTTGCTTCATTTCAACTGAAATCAAAATATTAGGCTTTTATCTGATTGTTGCTTGAGTGCTTATTTGCTTCATTTCAACTGAAATCAAAATATTACTTTTATCTGATTGTTGCTTGAGTGCTTATTTGCTTCATTTCAACTGAAATCAAAATATTAGACTTTTATCTGATTGTTGCTTGAGTGCTTAGTTGCTTCATTTCAACTGAAATCAAAATATTAGACTTTTATCTCATTGTTGCTTGAGTGCTTATTTGCTTCATTTCAAATTCCTTGATGAAGAAATGCAGTGTTTGAAGATGGTAATGAGATTTTGTTAAGGGAATGATAAAAAAATATCTGAGTGGTAATGAGATTTTATTGGAGCAAGGGAATGCAATATTGGATTAATATCCAAATATCTGAGTGGCAATGAGATTTTATTGGAGCAAGGGATTGCAATATTGGATTAATATCCAAATATCTGAGTGGCAATGAGATTTTATTGGAGCAAGGGAATGCAATATTGGATTAAAACTGAAGGTGATGATTCATTTAATTAATCAAATGTATTTGCACATCAAGAATTGACCTTTTGATTTATGGCATGCTAACTTCAGAATATTTTATGTCATGAAATACTTAGGTCTAAACTATGGTACGTTTGTTTTGACTCTGCATAAATTGTCTATGTTGCAAGTAAATCTCATGAGAATGAGCATTAATGATTATGACTTGTCTGTGGGATTCCTGTATGCACACATATCATTGAATCTTCACATTGCTTTTTAAATTTAGCTTGATATTATTCCAGTAATAATCTGTACGATCAAAGGCCTTTTGAATGAGCGCCTTTTTATTTTACTCACTTTAAAACTCTATAGCCTGCTATCCTCGCACTAATATCTGGTGTCACTTCATAATTACTAGTAATAGAAGTAAATGTCATGATATCTATCAGAAATAAGTCTCATGATATCTATCAAAAGTAGGTCTCATGATATCTATCAAAAGTAGGTCTCATGATATCTATCAAAAGTAGGTTTCATGATATCTATCAAAAGTAGGTTTCATGATATCTATCAAAAGTAGGTCTCATGATATCTATCAAAAGTAGGTTTCATGATATCTATCAAAAGTAGGTCTCATGATATCTATCAGCAATAGGCCTCATGATATCTATCAGAAATAGGTCTCATGATGTCTCTCAGAAGTAGACCAAATGCATCGATCTTGCTCTCATTTTCATCCCGTCTCCACGTGTCAAGTGTCAACGATTTCAAGTTGTCTGGATGAGACTGTAGTCAGCAAGGGCCAAGTGATGACAGCATGGTGGAATGAAGAGAAGAAGGTGTCTTGATGTGTGCAACCTGTATGATGAAGATTTTAAATTTGAAGAAGAAAAATATTATGTGACATTTGACACACTAATCAGTGTGTAATCAACGGAAACATTTTCTGTCAAGGGAAGTAACTTATCAATTGTCTGTTTACTTCACTGGCCTGACTTGCATACATACATGTACTGAGTTGCATACATACATGTACTGACTTGCATACATACATGTACTGAGTTGCATACATACATGTACTGAGTTGCATACATACATGTACTGAGTTGCATACATACATGTACTGAGTTGCATACATACATGTACTGACATGTACTGAGTTGCATACATACATGTACTGACTTGCATACATACATGCATACATACATGACTGAGTTGCATACATACATGTACTGACTTGCATACATACATGTACTGATGTACTGAGTTGCATACATACATGTACTGACATGTTGACTTCCATACATACATGTACTGACTTGCATACATACATGTACTGACTTCCATACATACATGTACTGAGTTGCATACATACATGTACTGAGTTGCATACATACATGCATACATACATGTACATTGTTATCTCAAGACAGCTGGGAAATACTGAGAATTCAGCTGTAGCGAGATTTTGTGGTCAGTCGTGACGATCTTGCTATTTTCAAATTCCAATGTATAGCTTCTTTTTTTAATAGATAGATATCCAAGGCATACATGTCAGATTTATTTTTGAGCGAGTGTGTAATAATTGCATTCGATTGAGGAATTAATTATAGAATCTCATTTAAGCACAAAGCAGTGCATATCTTACATAAGTATTCTCATTGTTGAAAAGCAATACAACAAAATAACAAATAGAAAGGAAAGAGAAGAACTTTTCATGTGTCATCTAGCTTTGGTAGGATGAACCAACACGCTCTCTGGGGCAAGTTAAAACTTGTCAAGAGCTGCTAAAACCAGGCTAAAGGGTCATAAACCATGTTCAAGTTTTTAAATCTGCATTTTAAATGGAAGAAATCAAAATTAAGTGAAGTGCCATAAAATGTTCAGATGATTTTGAGTGCCATAGACTTTATTATCATATACACCAGCTGACCAGGAAAAGAAGGGTACTCCAAAGAAAGGCCTACAGAGATTCCGTCATTGGTTCAATCAGCGCCATGATTGAGTTCAAGTTAGCTCAGCCTTCCGGATTGCGATCTGTGTCATTATTGCTTTCTTTACAAAACATCATCATGCGATTGAGTGACCTCCAAAGAGTTTTTACTGTAAAATCATTTCATTAGACGTCTAGGAAAATGCATTGACCGTGGGGAAACACGTTGAGCAAATCATGTGACTTCAATCTCACTTGACTTCAATCTCACTCTAATTTTAGTTTTAGCAAAATAATTCTTTCTATGAAGTTGATACACTTTAATTGGACCACTCGTCACTTAGTTAGAATGGAAAAACCGCCATTGGCTCAAATTGAGTCAAACACTCAAATGTGAAGGCCACTGTGCAGTAAAACTCTAACTAACATTTATCAGTTGTTGAATTTAGATGCAGTGTGTGATTATAATACGTGATCACCTGAGTGGGATTCTTTGTACTGTACTAAGTAAACTTCCAAAGAATGTATTTAGATGGCAATACATGAATGTGCATTGATGATTTAAATGCATGTTATACAAATGTATTGCAATGTGTGTTTAATGTATGGATTGTGATTGTTGAAACACACCCAGGGTGTTCCATACAATGATGCCATTTAATTTAATGGGAACATGGCTTATTTGGAATGATTTTCTTGGAACGGTGATATGCCAATGAAGCGGCTTCAACTGTATTTGTAGAGTTATCATTTTACATGGATCTTATTTTTTAATCTTACGGCAGATGGAAAGAAGGAGAAACGGTATCAATTTTTTCTGCTCAATGGGCATCAATACTGCCTTCCTGGTTTCAAACTTTCAAATTTACAAAACAATACATGATCCTTGTCATCCAAGATTACAAATACCTTCTTCATTGTTTGCTGGTCAAGAAATGAACCTGGACTCCGTTGACGCTCATCAATGGTCTGTGAACAAATCCACATCCTTATGAAGTTCATTTCTCTTCTTACACGATGGTACCAGCAAACAATGGAGAACGACAATACATTTGCAATGGAAGATTTATAAAATAACTCTAAGATGTTCTTATTGACAGAGACGGAACTGGTTTTTCTAAGAAAGTACACACGCTGTTAGACATTCTTACAATGACAAACTGACTCACAGTGTTTTCCCAGTTTAATTTATCATCGAAAACCATGCCTAGATATGTATAACCATTTACACGCCCAATTTCCTTTCCATAGATAACAGTAGCATCAGTGCAAGGGGTTTGTTTTCATCTAAAGTGATTTATCATTTGTTTTGCCTTTTCAATTGAGTTCTAAGGCAAGAGTCATCACAATATTTGACAAATTCATGAAGTACAGGATCCTGTTCATGTTCTGATCCAACTGTCATCAGCAAATTTAACAATAAATCTGTGTTCAAAATTGCTTCTACAGTCGTCGGTATATAAAATAAAAAATAAAGGCGATAGAAGTTAGAACACATCGTTGTGGAGATCCGACATTGGTTTTTATCTCTTCGGAGGTAAATTTGTTAAACCTGTTGCTGTTGCTAAGGCTGTCGGTTGATGAGAAAACCTCATGTCCATTAATAATGCCAGTTGGGAGTCCAATTGGAAATTGTGAATCAATTTGTCAATTAAGACATGTGGGTGGAGAATGACATTGACAAGCAGTAGCAGAGATCAACAATCTTGTTGAAATGAGTTGGGCATGAGACGTACTGTTTACGTGTAGGCGTTGAGGGTTTTCTCATATGTACATTGATAGAAGTCCCCAAGAAAAAACTTGGGGGCGTCAGGGAAATTACGTCTAATCTGTCCCGTAGTTGACGGGTGGGACGAACTTTCGGATTAATATAATTCACGGGGGAGATTGAAAGGTCGAAAATTGACTGTCACTGTCAGACATTCCACATCATGATTGCAGGCTTTGTCTCGTATCACAAAGGTCAACAGTCTTAACACCATCTCTCAGTCACGTAAAGATGGGATTCTTCCTCCACACATTTTGCCTGAGGCGACTGTTTCGTCTGTTTGATAGGGTGAACCAAAGCTGTCCAAATCTACAAAAGTATCACCGTCTTCGAATCTAGAATTGATGTCATTTTAATCGCTCGAGTTTGTTTCTTTGTGTAGCCATGTCTCAGTGGATGCAAGGAGATGTCTGGGGTACGCTTCACATGAGCTAAGAAGAGCTGGTCCAGTTTTGGTTTGATTGACCAAATGTTGGAAAGTAAATTCATTTGTGCGCAGGTCCAGTGTTGATGATGACCTGTTTGCACGTATGGTATTTAAGTTTGCCAATCTGAGTAGTTTTAAGAGCAGGAGGGTAACAAACAGATTGAATAAAATATATAAAGTGCAAATTTTAAGTCTGAGTTATATTTTAAAACACTCAGTGTTGCACCATTGTACAGAGAACAATTTCACGAACAGAATGATATGAAAGCCAACACATAAAACGATGAATTGCCGTTGATAATCCACAGAAGAGACAGAGCGTGAAGAGAGGGCCACTTAGTTTAGCACTGTCTCATCCTTTGGACTACCCTTTTTCTGGTCACCCGGTACATCTGAAAATTATTTATAGTATTTTTCTGATACAAAAATGATAAAGAAATGAATCAAAAGAATTGTGCCTTTGGGATCACATGTTATGTAATATTGTTCACTTGTGTGTGTGTATTTCTGAACTTGCTCGTTATTCATTGCATTATACACATGTTTTCTTTTTTGTTTGTCGGGAACGAGATAGCTGAGTGGTTAAAGGCATTGCATTGTGACCCAGAGGTACTGTGTTTGAGCCCCACTTCAGGCATTTCATGTTTTTCCTTGGGCAAGAAAATTTACCCTATTTGCTCACTTAGACAACATGGGTGACGCGTGTTGCATTGAATGTACGCCCAATGACAGTCTATATTCCTTTCTCTAAAAAAAACTGGAATGCCAGAGAACGCCTTTTGGTGCCACACACGGAAAGCACAATTTTGTTGTTGTTGAGCTGTTTGCTTTTTTCATTGGAATTCACCCCATCCACCATATGTGGTAATTTCACTTTAAAGTGTTTGCAATTTTTCTTGACTACCCAATTATCTTTATGTCATGCTTGAACCTAATTTGAAACATTGCTATGGAAAACATAATTGCGTTTTCTTTATCTGCAGTTTTGTTCTGTTCTCTGTTTGCTTTGTATAGATTACACAAATTTCAAGACGCAACTTGAGAAATTGTGCAGTCTGTTAAGTGTTGTGTATGCTCACCTTTGAAAACTTTATTGTTGTTTTCATTCCATCATATGCTTTTTTCATCATTCCCTCGTGAGGAAACATATAATATGGTGATTTCTTTTTGAGCCATATGCTAAATCCTTGTTGAAAAGGGAATGGGTGTTTTCCGTATTTTGCTTATTCCTATAAATATGCCTTTTCTGAAATCTGCACCCTCAATGTTCGCGGTGAAAGTCATGTTATAATGGTTCTTCTTCTTCTTCGTTGATCTCTAGGAACTCTGGTTTTGATTGGCATTGTGAGAGTATTTGCGTAGCTCCTTGTTTTTCAGGCGCGGCTGTTGTGCCGAATGAACTAGTTGCACCTTTTGGTCAGGGACTTTCCATTTCCGCCTGCTTTTCTGTCTGGCTGTGCTCCCATAGGCTTTGATCATCCAAGATCTTCCCACAAGGCAGTGGAGATTTGGAATAAGAGTTTTCCTTCTCCTAGACTACCTACCATGGTTGACGAGCTCTGTTACCCCTGGTGTCCATATTAGTATTAGTCTTGCCTCTACCCTTCGACCTGTTCAGCTTGGGTGACCCTGATAGGAGCTTAAGCTCTGGCTGGAATAGCTCTTCGGGTCATTGAAGCACGCAAGCCACCACACCACAAGGAATGGACGTTATGGTGGATAATAGTTCTATTTATTACATTCTCTTTCCATTCTATAAAGTATTCTTTTTTGTCACAAAACATGAAGAAGAAAAAAGTCAGTTACAGTGGGTATAGGATTTAGGAATGCTAATTGATAGAACGTATTTCTTCCTTGCATCAGCAATTGGATTTGCAATGTTCCTTAAAAATGACTACGAAAGATTGCCTTTAAACACAGCACCTGAAAATAGAAGCGATATATTTCATACATTACACTCTAATTATTGACGTCACGGCAAAATTAAAAAAAATTTTAAAAACATCTGGTTAGATTTTTAAACACTGAAAATATTATTCACGGTGTTGTTGTTATATAACATCTGGTTAGATTGCTCCTTCTGTAACGTTTATCAACACATGGAAAATATCGTTCACATTGTTGTTGTTATATAACATCTGGTTAGATTGCTCCTTCTGTAACGTTTATCAACACATGGCAAATATAGTTCAAATTGTTGTTGTTATATAACATCTGGTTAGATTGCTCCTTCTGTAACGTTTATCAACACATGGAAAATATCATTCACATTGTTGTTGTTATATAACATCTAGTTAGATTGCTCCTTCTGTAACGTTTATCAACATATGGAAAATATCGTTCACATTGTTGTTGTTATATAACATCTGGTTAGATTGCTCCTTCTGTAACGTTTATCAACACATGGGCCAGTATTCAGTGTTTTTCTTTAATAATAAATGTAGAACATTAAGAAACGTTTATTATACACCTTGCTGTTGTCATCATCATTACTCCTCACTAGCATTATGTCATTATCTACTCCAGGCGTACTTATTTAATCCAAGTTTTTGAAAGTAGTCCTCTCATTTGGTATGATGTGTATACCTAAAAATACATGTACAGTAGTGACCGCCTAAATGCCTGCTGCCAGAATGCCTGTTTTGCTTAAATGCCCGCAATCTCATTGAAACCGATTTTTTCTTTATAAATTGCCCCTCTAAATGCCCGTTTTAAAACCAAGATTTCCGCCTAAATGCCCGGTCTCAGCGGCAACTGCAGGTATCTTTTTCTCCAAATTATCATAAAGTACATCAGTAATTGATTAAAATTTCTTTCTTTTTTATCACACATTCATGTAATCCCATGTTTATGCCCGTCAACAATGTGCCATGCATTGTCACCACCCTTCATTACCTATCCATTGTAATGTAATAAAAGATGACAAGTCTTCTCTTCATAAATCCACCCACTGTACAACACAGATTTAGCACAGCCTTTGTCCCATTGGATCACTGGTTTGTCACTAGGCAATTAGAATTGAACAGTCTTCCAGACTCCACCCACTGTACAGCCTTTGTCCCATTGAATCAATGGTTTGTCACTAGGCAATTAGAATTGAACAGTCTTCCAGACTCCACCCACTGTACAGCCTTTGTCCCATTGAATCAATGGTTTGTCACTAGGCAATTAGAATTGAACAGTCTTCCAGACTCCACGCATGGCTCTTTTGTAAGTCGTAAGGGGCATGAAATCACCTGGTGTTCTTGATAGACTGGGCATTCAGCGATCGAGGACGAAGTGTGAATAGTTTTATTGCTGCCCTGTCTGGCATTGGCCGTATCTATTGTGCCCTCGGGTCTGTGAGTGACGAGTGATATTTGTAATGAAAGGCCGGTTTAGGGAGGTAAATGTTGGATTTCTGCACCATGCTCGATGCTCACTTGCTAATCATCCCCCCCCCCCCCTCCCCCAAAAATGTTGCCCCTGACCTATTTTCGCCTAAATGTCCGTTTTCTCTGCTTCCCAAGCACCGGGCATTTAGAGTATTTAGACGGTCACTACTGTATAAATACTATATTATTGGTGTCGTTGTCTAGATGTCAAACCATGTCCACGTGTTAAACTACAGCAACTCTTGTTTTCCCAAAATGAATTTCCATGGTCATCGGACATTCCGTCTTGGAAAAAATGGTATACTTGGCTTTGAAAGCATTAATGGCTCAATGTTTAAGAGGTGAAAATTGATGGATGGAGAATGATTGATTTGGGATGAGTTGATGAATGTGTATGAAGCTAAGCTGATTTGTCTTTGATTATTGTTTATGTATATTTGTTTCCCCGCACTATCTATTTATTCACCTTTGTATCTTTATTTATATATTTCTCCTAGAATCTTTACATTTAATGATAAGCTTAAGTTAAATTTGTTTTTGATTTGAATGCATTGATGTATTCTTTTACTTTTCAAATGGAAATTATGATAACACGATTACAATTTCCTTTTTTAAAGGATTGATAAAGATGATTGAATTGCATTGAATCTTTTGGGGGAAATAAACATGTCCTAAATAATCAAGATATCATTCATCATATCCCAATATTTGCTGCTCTAATTTAAGACTAAGAAGTAAAAGTATACAAGCTCACTGCAGTTGTCTCACATCGTAGTCGTAGTCATGCATTTAGAGCAGGGGTTTTTAACATTTTGGTGACCTCAGACCCTCAATGCATTGTGGAATATGGTTCCATACCCCCTCCACTGGGCTGTTGATACGTTTAATGAAATAAATGTCAATACCCAGAGATGAAGATCAAATCCCATAGACGTGACATTTGGTTCCCATGACCCATGCAATTGATTCCCATAGCCCCGAGGGGTACTACTGATCACGAATACCCTGGTTGAGAACCCCTGGTTTAGAGGATGACGTTGACACACACACACACACACACACACATATAGCCATATAGTCAGCTTTTGGAAAAGAGGTGAGATAAATATTTGTAATTGATGTTATTCAGTACATGTATTAGTATTATTAATATTACATTTATTTAAGAATTTTATGCTTATATAAATGCAGGTGTAATGATATTGTATTGTTATGTAAGAAATAAATCATTTGTTTTCCTTTACCACGTAGCATGCAATCAAAATAGCTGTTTCTTGTTACTTCTCATTTACCAGAGTATTTTCTTTGTATTACAATTTTCACTCAATTTCAAAAGTATTACTTGTGCTTATTTATGGTATACCTCATCAAAAAGAGATTCATTCATTGCTTTAACCATGCCTTTTGGCAAGTGTTTACTTGTGTTCACTACAAAGCATTATTATTATTATTGAATTTTATTTGGAGAAGGATGTACATTTTATTATATGTTGAAGATATCAATCACGGGAGAAATAATCACACTAATCACTAATAATATATATAAACAAATTTATTTTCTTGATGTGCATTCGGCATTACTAACATGAAGTTTTCAATTCACAGCTGTAAGAATGAAATGGCCATTTTGAATCTGGTGGCTTATTAAAAATCTTCTCAAGCCTTGTCAAAGTAGGGGATTGGAGAAATGCATTTAGCACAAACAATTAACAAGGATTCTTTTATGTATCTTTGTAAGTATTATATTTTTGCATAAAATTTAAATATACTTTTTATGAATATTCTTTTAAAAAAATAAATTCCAATCTATGAATGCATAATTGTTCACTAGCCAATTTACCGTGAGGAGAAAGATATCTGTTTTAGTTTATTTAAAAATTGAATTGTTGTGTCTGATATGTTTAGGATTCAGTGGTCTGAAAATGAAACCTGCATATTTCCTTGAATGTCTTAATGTGAACTTGAATTTGCAAGGGAAAGAGCCGTCTTCCTTCACTGAAAAGCAGATATTAGTTAGGCCTATGTACATCTGATAATGTATTCTATGCAGAGTGTCCTTAAAAAAAGATGAAATTGTCATTGTCCTTCTAGAGGAGTTGTCTATATCGGATTCCATAGAAGCAAACTGCAACAAGCCCCCATCTTGCCTAATGTAATACTATCCTTCCAAACACTATTCTTGAACACCAAATTTAATCCTGGCATGTCACCACTTCTTAAGGCCTGTCAATTCTTTTCATGAAAGAACAATTATATTAATGATGAGACAATTAGCGTGAATATTGTGTTGCCTTTTTTCCCCCATTGGAATAATTCACCCTGTTTGTTCTCAAGGTGCAATAACACAAAACAGCAAATAAAACAAAAGGAGGCCTGAAAGAGTGAAAGGAAAGATGTAGGACCTACCACCTACCAGTAGCTCCCTCCAACTCAAACCACCACGTGTTCCCTGGTACATTAACCCATTGCTAATGTCTTTACTTGTCTGAGTGCTGGTCCCGCAATAGTTGCGGGAAGCCCGGTTATAGCGTCAGTCAGTGCTACTCCAGCACCCCTTTGCAGGACAGAAGTGCAGATATTTTTGTGCTGATGACCACAGCAATCAAACTGCTGTGACACCTGCGTTTCGTCTGCCATTTTTGCGTTCAGAGCTACCGGCTCGGATTGTTTTTGATCGTTCGAAATATATTTTTTGTATTAATTTTTTCGGTGACCTATCCCAAGCTAGCCTGATGATAAGATTTTGATGAGCAACTGAGGACTCCTCTAACTAGATTCTAGTATTGAATCGGAAAGTAATAAATATGGGGTGTGCTGAGTTTAGGCTAGATCTAAACTCACTCAAAGGAAAGTGATGAATACGTGGTATGCTGAGTTTAGGCTAGATCTAAACTCACTCAAAGGAAAATGATGAATACGTGGTATGCTGAGTTTAGGCTAGATCTAAACTCACTCAAAGGAAAGTGATGAATACGTGGTATGCTGAGTTTAGGCTAGATCTTAACTCACTCAAAGGAAAAGGATGAATACGTGGTATGCTGAGTTTAGGCTAGATCTAAACTCACTCAAAGGAAAGTGATGAATACGTGGTATGCTGAGTTTAGGCTAGATCTTAACTCACTCAAAGGAAAGTGATGAATACGTGGTATGCTGAGTGAGTTTAGGCTAGATCTAAACTCACTCAAACTACTCAAAGGAAAGTGATGAATACGTGGTATGCTGAGTTTAGGCTAGATCTTAACTCACTCAAAAGGAAAGTGATGAATACGTGGTATGCTGAGTTTAGGCTAGATCTAAACTCACTCAAAGGAAAGTGATGAATACGTGGTATGCTGAGTTTAGGCTAGATCTAAACTCACTCAAATGAAAGTGATGAATACGTGGTATGCTGAGTTTAGGCTAGATCTAAAACTCACTCAAAAGGAAAGTGATGAATACGTGGTATGCTGAGTTTAGGCTAGATCTAGATCTAAACTCACTCAAGGGTTTTGCCTTTTTTTAAAAGCCAGCACTCAGAAAGTTAAATGCTTTCTGTCTTCCCTCTCCATTTCCCTCAGCCATAAACAAAATGAATCATTTCTTAAAAAATATAAATATATTATGCATTCATTCATTATTCACTTTCACTCTTTGGGGTTTTGTTCCTTCAAGGGAAGTGTCTGTACACATGTAATCTCATTCCATTGGCTCATGCATGGCTTGTGCATTGACTTTCCTGTGGCTTACATTATTATTTTATTTTATTTTCGGTGTATAGATTTTTGGTTTGAACTGCATTTCATTTCAGTGGATGGTACGTTTTTCGGTGTATAAATTTTGGTTTCAACTGCATTTCATTTCAGTGGATGGTATGTTTTCGGTGTATAGAATTTTGGTTTCAACTGCACTGCCTTTCATCTCCATCGATGGTATTGTTTCTGGTTATCCAGATTTTTTTTTTTTCAAATAAAGTTATGCACATTATTTTTGTGTCAGTGTCAGTTGATTATTTACGTTGTCTTATATTATATTATGAATGGGATTGTCTTATATTATATTATGAATGGGATAGTATTTAGTATATAATGTGGAATGGAAATGTGAGAGGGAGATGATACTGATAGCAAGATAAAACACATTTGTTGTAAACTAGAGGAATGGAAATTTGAAAAGAATAGAATCAACCATCAACACTGGCAGGCAGAAGAGAGATAAAGCAGTGGGGGAAGGGTAAAGTAAACATTCCTTCAGGGCCATTATGGCCCATAGAGCCAAAGCTTATCTAATATCTATAGCACGAAACGGACAGGTGATGATAATCACCTCTTGAACAGGACACTAACCTGATGCAGGTTTTTTTTTACTCTAAAGTTCGTGCTTTTATCTATTTACACCTGGGTCAAGAGGGAAAATGTATGTTAGGTGTTTTACCCAAGGAACACAACATCAGCTTTGCTAAAATTCGAACCTGGGACATGATCTTTACCACTCTGCCACCTCAATGGGGAGGGCACTTCTTTCATAACTTATATTTTAAATCTGAAAAAATTGCAGTTGATATTGCAAAAGTCAACAAATGTAACGTATAGTTGCCTTGAAAAATCAAGTACATTGTCATTATGGGCATTACAGCCTATAGAGCTGGAGCATATCCTGGTGTCTATACTGTAAAATGGAACAAGTGATGGTATATATACATATCACACATCGCCTGTGGATATGATGCTAGTCTGTAGCAAGTTTTGGGGACTCTGTGGTCCAGAGGCAAGGTGTCAACCTTTCAACCAAGAGGTGGTGGGCTCGACGTTATAGTAAAACTTTTGTTTAGCTTTTTCAAGAGAAATCTACCGCCTCTGTGCAGGTACCAGGATAGACACTACGTGAACTTAGTCCCATCAGAGACGGACGGTAAAAGAAAGTTCGTTGTACAGATCACAACATTCTGCGCACATTGCAGATCCCTTGGCTATTTACAGGGTAGTCTGGGCAAAATTTAAAATCCTACAAAAACCCACAAGACCACCTTAGTTGTGGATGTGGGTAAAAAGTAAAATCAAACTAATGGCCACGGATGTGGGATGTGGAAATCGGATGTGGGTAAAATCAAACTAATGGCCACGGATGTGGATAAAATCAAACTAATGGCCACGGATGTGGATAAAATCAAACTAATGGCCACGGATGTGGATAAAATCAAACTAATGGCCACGGATGTGGGATAAAATCAAACTAATGGCCACGGATGTGGGTAAAATCAAACTAATGGCCACGGATGTGGTAAAAGTAAAATCAAACTAATGGCCACGGATGTGGATAAAATCAAACTAATGGTCTTCTTCTTTGGCGGAGCAGTAAAATCAAAGGCCACGGATGAGGTCAAACTCGGATGGTCTTGGGCACCTGTCATCGGATGGTCTTACATATTATAGACGTACGCAACTCCTGGAATATATTGGGTCAGATCTATCCAAATGCTTGTACTCGTACACAACAGATAATGCCTTGTCTCATACTCGTCTTGGATTCTTTCCTCAACATGTAGCCAGTGTAGCTGGAAAAGTAGTGTAGCTGGAAAAGGAGTGTAGCTGGAAAAGGAGTGTAGCTGGAAAAGTAGTGTAGTTGGAAAAGGAGTGTAGCTGGAAAAGGAGTGTAGCTGGAAAAGGAGTGTAGTTGGAAAAGGAGTGTAGCTGGAAAAGGAGTGTAGCTGGAAAAGGAGTGTAGCTGGAAAAGGAGTGTAGCTGGAAAAGGAGTGTAGCTGGAAAAGTGTAGTGTAGCTGCTGAAAAGGAGTGTAGTTGGAAAGGAGTGTAGCTGGAAAAGCTGAAAAAGAGTGTAGCTGGAAGTAGTAGTGTAGCTGGAAAAGAAGTGTAGCTGGAAAAGGAGTGTAGCTTCTTGGCTGTCAATTTTTAATTAAAATCAAAGGAAAGCTGCATTGTTTCAGATAACTTGTAGATGCTTGTCAATTTTTAATTAAAATTACAATAGTCATTGTTTCAGATAACTTGTAGATGCTTGAATGTTCCAAGTGTATGGATGTATACAAGATGGTTTTGAATCTGATTTTCTGTTACAACATGTATGGATGTATACAAGATGGTTATTGAATCTGTTTCTGTACAATATGTATGGATGTATACATGATGGTTATTGAATCTGTTTCTGTACAACATGTATGGATGTATACATGATGGTTATTGAATCTGTTTCTGTACAACATGTATGGATGTATACATGATGGTTATTGAATCTGTTTCTGGTTGTCTTTAGTTGTTTTGTTTTTTCAGTTGTGCGATTGCACTAAAAGTGAGACCCACACTCAGCGTTGACCATAGGACAATCAGGACAACGGTCCCAAGTTTTCTAAGCATGTGGTAGTTTGCCATTGCTTTCCAATCCATGTCATCTTTACTTTCAACAAGACTGGATAGACCTAGCAACCCATTTCTCTCCTTGGTTGACAGAACGCAGAACGGCCAGAAAAAAATACCACTGGAGATTGAATTTGTGTCACAGGCATAGGCTGCAAACGTAATGGTTTCACTATCTCACGGACTTCCTCTCTCGATTCTACGGAAGTAGATATTGCAATCTGAGCACCTTTTATTGGAGACACACGTGTAACCTATGACCCCATATTCAAAAACATAGACAAAGTGTGTGTTGGCCTTACATACAGCCTTTTCAGCTCTAGACAAAATTACAACAAATAGATAAAAAAAGATAAAGATGGATTTATAGTCTGTGTACCGGCACAAGTGCAGGCTCACCGACTGTACATCATTTATCCCTTAGCAGGCCATTTCTTCATTCAAAGTCCATCTCAACTCCCAGGGGAGCATACAGTACACAAGCCTGTTAGACTTTTTGTACTTACACTCCGACAAGATCTTTCTCTACCTATAGCTGGGTACGCATTCACATCCGAGTCAAGTGAGGAAAGCAGAGTGAAGTATTTTTCCTAGGAATACAACGTTGTGAAAACAAACCCACCTGTGCCAGCCATGGGGCTTGAACCAATGTCATCGTGATTACCAGCTCACAACACTACGGTTCAACTACAACGCCTCATAACAAAAAAAAATTAATTTCAAAATTGGAAACCCATCACACCCGGAGGGACAATTTGTGTCTCAGAACTCAAATATTAAGTCAAAAATAACATTTGAGCAAAGTTTTGCACCAAAACTTTTGGGATTGAGAGATCCCACTGTACTATTTTTAGATCTTGTGACGCCCAGCGGAGTTGGCCACGGTAGCGAGAGGAGTAGATTGGTGCCGCTGAGGTGTCAAATCGACTAGAGAGTATATAGAGTTCTCTACCAACAATTCCGTTAGTTGATAATGATAGTGGTTCTCTGTAAAAACAAACATGGCGTAAGTGAAGCCACATAGGTTGCAGCCACAGCAGTCGAGACACTCTGCCAACCGACTTCGGTTAACTAACCTCATATGGTATTAGTATTATCTGACAGCCACAGCAGTCGAGATACTCTGCCAACTGACTTCGGTTAACTAACCCTCATATGGTATTATTAGTATTATCTGACAGCCACAGCAGTCGAGATACTCTGCCAACTGACTTCGGATAACTAACCCTCATATGGTATTAGTATTATCTGACAGCCACAGCAGTCGAGATACTCTGCCAACTGACTTATGGTTAACTAACCCTCATATGGTATTATTAGTATTATCTGACAGCCACAGCAGTCGAGATACTCTGTCAACTGACTTCGGTTAACTAACCCTTATATGGTATTAGTATTATCTGACAGCCACAGCAGTCGAGATACTCTGCCAACTGACTTCGTATTATTAGTTAGGTTAACTGACCCTTGTATGGTATTAGTATTATCAGACAAAAAAAGTTATGAACAAGGACATGACATAAAATTAAAATACCGTAGGAACAAAGACAATACAAACACAGAGAAACGGGCAGAAAAAAAATCTTGTGTCAATAGAATCGAACCTGCACAACCTCTGCATCGGCATCCATCGCCTCACCATGAAAAGAAAGCGCACTACCATTACTACCAAACTAACTACCCTCCTTAAAAAAAGTTTCATTTACATGTACAAGGTCTTTCACACAAATCCAATCATGACTAGCAAAAAATTGACTGACATTTCATTCCATTTGTGTCCTTTCTAGATCTAAACCCTGTATTATTTCTTTAAACAACTATTCAACTCTTGATGAATAAATACATACAATATATAGTATGCCTCTAAAGTTAGATCTAGCTTGTTTGTTTCATTGAAATTTACCCTGTCCACCATTTGCGGTGAGCTCAGGGTGAATTAAGAGGAAATAGCAAGATGAATGATAGGTGAAAGGAAAGAAGTGGAACCTACCAGATCTAGCAGATCTATAGGTGTAAAGATAATCAGTGAGGCAAAGAGCCATGTTAAAAGCGACAAACAAAAGAACATTAAACAATATAAAAGCCTTGTAGAACCAAAGACAACGAGAAAAAAAAGGCCAAGACAAAATTGATGATGAAATATGAAATTTTATTATTTTGAAATTGCAGCATACAAAGAGGTGATGCACTTATTACATTTACTGTTAATTTTTTGTCTTTAGCAAACTTTAAATGAAGGGTTCCATCAAAAAACCTGATATATCCATATCATCAAAATGAAGACAAATTCAAAATCAGGTGTTACACATGTTCATGATTCAGAATCTTAAAAACAGCCTGGGATAATCTCGCCATTGAATAGAATTCACAGCTGGGCTGTGGGCGTGGTCAATGTTGGTCATTTGCCTAATTCTGATTGGCTGAAAATGCATATCGCATTTTGTGAGAACAATCAATGACGTATACCGCTTCATGTAACGAAATGTCGAATTGTCAAGCTGAAATGAACACGAATATATTGCGTTTTGTAAAAAAAGTTAACGGTTTACCAGCAGATTTCAAAATGAAATATCACTGGGGTATTAACTCCTTTTTGTTCAAGTCTGGTCTATATCGCGTTTGGTGATGGAACCTCTCATATCATATATGACATTGACGAGCATGTCACACCATGGGTGATACCAAGTTCGATTATTAGATCATATTAGAATTCAATACTGAGGTTACACAGGAAGTTGTGAACAATCGGCCTACTATTCCAACTTTGTAATCATAATACCTGTTCAGAATGGCGGGCTAGCTGAATGAAAATGATACTCACAAAGACGAGGAAACAATGAAGTTTACATTAATTCAACGACAAGTTTGGCATAACATTTTCTCAACAAAAATAATCTGGGGATGTTTAAAAGACTAAATGCAAAATATGATTACTCTTAGTGGCCTATCATCAGAGCCTTTGACCAACAAAGATCGACCAAGTCATAATTATATATATAATATCAGTCCATCTTTCCAGCCTTTGTTTTGATGCTTTCTTCCTTTTCTGAATGCCATGAAATTATGCTCTCTGTCTTTCACTTTAGCAAAAACGCATCTCAGAAACGTTATTCATCTCCATTAATCCCTCATGTCTTTGCCTTTTTTTTAAAGTCGATTTGGTTTTGATTATCCATTAATATTATTATAAACAATGGATTTTAACATATATTATATGCATATATAATTTGTTGCTTTACAAATGTGGCAATACAAAATGTTTCAAACAAAAAGCATTTTTTGTGTCAGATCTAATAGTCTATAATAATAATAATACAAAAAAGGCTGAATTTATTTATTCGAGACACAGAATGCTACTGGACTGAAAATGGGATATGACTCAAACTCTTACAGTATCTCACAGTTTATATTACCAATGTTAAAACACCAAATGAGCTTGTTTTTTTAATTAATGTATATCAAACCTGTATCATGATAAAGTTTATTTTTAATCTCAGCATACCCTTCATCATCTTCTTCTTCAATCTCTTTCTAAGCATTCCTTGACATGTGAGAAATAAACAGAAACAATTTCAAGCTTACAAGAATGAAAGAGAAACAATTTCAAGCTTACAATACAAGAAAAAACATAAACAATTTCAAGCTTACAAGGATGAAAGAAAAACAATTTCAAGCTTACAAGAATGAAAGAGAAATGCCAGTGAAAAATAAACAAACAAAAACCTCAGTAAAGCTTTGGAGAAACCACATCCCTTGAAGAGTTTTCCTCTTCGCCTCTTAGCTCTGTACTTATACTTGTAAGCTTGATCAGTCTATTGTACTGTTAAACAAAAGAAATGCATATCACATCTCAAAAACTAAAAGTATAAAAAAGACAAATTCACAGAAATGAAATCTTCATACTTTGGTTTATTGACTGCAACAGAAAAGGAGTAAAAAAATCGGTTCAAAACAACTCACTCCCATTTTACAATTTTAAAAACATTATTTTGTTATAGGAGCGATAAGTCGTAGAAAGAATTTTCAGTTACATGGAAATAATATGCATTTCATTCATTGGACAGTATGGTAGAGCAAGAATTTTAAAATGTGTTTTATCTTCCAGATCATTCCTCTGCAGCTTCATTTCAAATCAATAAAACTATAGGCAATACTATACAAATGTTCAGACTTTTCATAATGATGCACAAACTTGATGTAAAGAAAAGGATTCTTGTTGCTGACAAACAAGATTTCTTTCTTGCCTTCTTCAGTTCTCCCTGAAAAAGAAAATCAAGAACAGAAAAATAATGTCAACTCATTGCTATAAATTCCACACATTTGCTGCAATAAATTACTCTTCTACAGTACAGTGGAAAGCATATCAAAATGTATACATTTCATAAAAGATTTGCAGTACATCTTAGTCACATGCTAATTTAAGCCCTATTGGTTTAGGCATCAAATAACCTTTCAAATAAAGAGATAAATCAAAGACATGAATACACAAGTGAAAGAATTGTTTAAAGACATGAACACACAAGTGAAAGAATTGTTTTAAAGACATGAACACACAAGTGAAAGAATTGTTTTAAAGACATGAACACACAAGTGAAAGAATTGTTTTAAAGACATGAATACACAAGTGAAAGAATTGTTTTAAAAACATGAATACACAAGTGAAAGAATTGTTTTAAAGACATGAATACACAAGTGAAAGAATTGTTTTAAAGACATGAATACACAAGTGAAAGAATTGTTTTAAAAACATGAATACACAAGTGAAAAATGAAAAGAAAGAAAAAAATGCAGTTACACACAAAAAAGATGAAGAAAAGCTTCTGTTGTGTATGCACAGAAAACACACAAAAGACCAGAATCCCCTGGGTGTGGCTTCATTACCTCTTTCATGTTGAATCCAGTTATGGTCCATGTAATATTCCATACAGTTTAAAGCCTCTTTCTCTGTGTATTCCGGAACCAAGATGGGAACAAAGGGTCCAGACATTCAAATCCCTGCAAATGTAACAAAGGAAGAAGGAAATAGAAAACTCTGTGAGAAACTTTTTCCTTCTCCAACACTCAAGTATTCGGTTGAATTGTTTCTGCTTACAGATATATTTCCCTCTAAAATCTAGCAGTGACGACGGTGATGGAGTGGTTAGGCTGCAAGACTTGGGACCATGAGGCACCAGGTTCAAATCCTAGCAAAGCTAGTTGCGACATTGTGGTCCTTGGGAAAGACCCTCTACATGCATTTTGCCCCACTTGACCCAGCAGGTGTAAATGGGTACAAACAATAGCTTGTGAGTAAACACCTGCATCAAACTAGTATCCTGGATGAAAATAAGCGAATCAAATAACCAGACAAATATAAAACACTTTGCTTATTACAGCTCATTGAAAGACATGGTAAACGTTTGTACGGAAAAGAATTATGAAGGTATGAACGAACATGAGAATATAGTGGTAAAACAAATTTTTCCTTATGTGTCCAAAATACAGAGGAGCTCACCTACAACGGCCAAAGTTGCAACGGGGCTTGCTTACAACAGAAGTTTTAAAAAACCAATTAATTTCTTTAATGCTATTCAATTTATAGTTATAGGGAAAAGGCCTTAAGGACGGGGTTCTATGACGCCAAATCCTGCTATAGCAGGACTTTCACCGCATGCATGTAATTTCATTTGAAGGAAATAAGCCATCACCACTTTTGATAAAGGTAACGTTCGTTCAATCCCTTTATGACCCATAGAGACGGAGTCTATCCCGGTTTCTATAGCGTGAAGTGGAACAGGTGATAATATTCACCTCCAGGACATCAAATGCCTTCAGGAGTTGTGTCCCTTTTACATGATTGGTGCTCGGATAAAACTGGATTTTCCCCTTGTACCTTAATCAGGCCGTTAGTAAATGTTAGCAACATTCACTGTGTTAACAAAAAATATCCTTGCAGAAAAACTTTTTTATAGAACAGTTTTTGTGAAGGCCAAAACACAACAAGATAGATACATTTCTTTAGAATATTTTCCTTTATCTTTGACCAGAACTTACCTCATCTCCCAAAAGACATCGGGGGGTATATCTGTCTTTGAGGCCTGTGTCATTCGTTTGCTCCGCCACTGTGCAAACTACCGCTCCATGACTCTGCAATTTAAAAAAAAAGAAATAAAACAAACAAATCATCGCTTCTGATTTTGTTTCTTTGCTTCATTGGAATTTTCTCAGTCCCTCAAACCCATTGATCTCAGGATGAATTAAGAGAAAATAGCAAGATGAAAGACTAGCAGCAGGACGTACCAGCAGCGCCCATTAGCTGATCTTTCATTTTTTATTGAACAATCTTATCATACAGATTTAATCTTTCATACGATATTTACAATCAATTACAATAGCTGATTTTCCTCAAACAATAAGGAAAAGTATGCTTAAGATGTATTACTTTCATTTAAATCAATTTTACCCACATCCACAACTAAGGTGATCTCTGGGACTTTGGTAGAATTTTTAATTTGCCGTGGCTGTGTTATGAACAGCTAAGGGATCTTTAGCGTACATAGAGTGTTGTGATCTGCACTCAGATTCTCCATTTTATTGTCCATCTCCGATGGGACAAGGTGTCAATCCACCTATCTGGACCAGTGGAGTATGTCTTACCCAAAAAGAAAAAGAAAAAACATTTCAATCTGTTAGGGCTTGAAGCCGCAACCTTTCCATTGAGAGACCAGAGGCCGAGCAACCTTACCTTTAAACCACCCAGTCCCCTGAGGTGTATTGCAAAGATATCAAAACATGCAAAATTCAAAAACAAATACTTGCTAAATCACACGTGACTTACCCATGTCGGGCTGATCATTTTCTTAAAATTGTGAATTAAAGATACTTGTGAGGGTTCCACCTAAAAATACACACAGGAAGACAGCAACGAATTTCAATAGGCACATTATCAAACAATTTCCCCAGGCCTGGTCAAATCAAAAAGGAAGGAGTAAAATCATAAAATAAATGGAATTAAAAATTTTTTTTCTTTCATTTTAGTTAAATACATAAATGTACTTCTTAAAAAAAACGAAAAATGTTTCTCTTTTGAATATAAGCGAAAATAAAGAAGTGTTACAGCTACTTAAAAATTCACCTGTGTATGCTGGGGTTAAGACCTACACCTGTGTATGCTGGGTGTTTGACCTACACCTGTGTATGGTGGGGGTTTAGACCTACACCTGTGTATGCTGGGGTTAGACCTACACCTGTACATGCTGGGTGTTAGACCTATGCACCTGTGTATGCTGGGGTTTAGACCTACAACTGTGTATGCTGGGGGTTAGACCTACACTTGTACATGCTGGGGGTTAGACCTACACCTGTGTATGCTGGGGGTTAGACCTACACTTGTACATGCTGGGGGTTAGACCTACACCTGTGTATGCTGGGTTAGACCTACAACTGCGTATGCTGGGGGTTAGACCTACACCTGTGTATGCTAGGGGTTAGACCTACACCTGTATATGCTGGGGGTTAGACCTACACCTGTGTATGCTGGGGTTAGACCTACACCTGTACATGCTGGGGTTAGACCTACAACTGTGTATGCTGGGGGGTTAGACCTACAACTGTGTATGCTGGGGGTTGGACCTACACCTGTACATGCTGGGGTTAGACCTACACCTGTGTATGCTGGGGGTTAGACCTACAACTGTGTATGCTGGGGTTGGATCTACAACTGTGTATGCTGGGGGTTAGATCTACAACTGTGCATGCTAGGGGTTAGATCTACAACTGTGTATGCTGGGGGTTAGATCTACAACTGTGCATGCTAGGGTTAGATCTACAACTGTGTATGCTGGGGGTTAGATCTACAACTGTGCATGCTAGGGTTAGACCTACAACTGTGCATGCTGGGGGTTAGATCTACATATGTACATGCTAGGGATTGTACCTACAACTGTGCATGCTGGGGTTAGATCTATATGTACATGCTGGGATTGTACCTACAACTGTGTATGCTGGGGGTTAGAACTATACCTGTGTATGCTGGGGGTTAGACCTACAACTGTGCATGCTGGGGGTTAATATCTGTGTATACAGGGTTAGACCTACAACTGTGCCTGCTGGGGTTAGACCTACAACTGTGTATGCTGGGGGTTAAATCTACACATGTACATGCTGGGGGTTAGACCTACACCTGTGTATGCTGGGGGTTAAATCTACACATGTACATGCTGGGGGTTAGACCTACAACTGTGTATGCTGGGGGTTAGACCTATTGTGCATGCTGGGGGTTAAATCTACACATGTACATGCTGGGGGTTAGACCTACACCTGTGTATGCTGGGGGTTAAATCTACACATGTACATGCTGGGGGTTAGACCTACACCTGTGTATGCTGGGGGTTAGACCTACACCTGTACATGCTGGTGTTAGACCTACACTTGTATATGCTGGGGGTCAGACCTACACCTGTGTATGCTGGGGGTTAGATCTACACCTGTGTATGCTGGGGTTAGACCTACACCTGTATATGCTGGGGTTAGATCTACAACTGTATATGCTGAGGGTTAGATCTACACCTGTTTATGCTGGGGGTTAGATCTACACCTGTGTATGGTGGGAGTTAGATCTACAACTGTATATGCTGGGGGTTAGATCTACACCTGTGTATGCTGGGTGTTAGATCTACAACTGTATATGCTGGGGGTTAGATCTACACCTGTGTATGCTGGGTGTTAGATCTACACCTGTGTATGCTGGGGGTTAGATCTACAACTGTGTATGCTGGGTGTTAGACTTACACCTGTGTATGCTGGGTGTTAGACTTAAACCTGTGTATGCTGGGTGTTAGACTTACACCTGTGTATGCTGGGTGTTAGACTTACACCTGCGTATGCTGGGTGTTAGATCTACACCTGTGAATGCTAGGGGTTAGATCTACACCTGTATATGCTGGGGGTTAGACCTACACCTGTATATGCTGGGGTTAGACCTACAACTGTACATGCTGGGGGTTACATCTACACATGTACATGCTGTACATGGGTTAGATCTACACATGTACATGCTGGGGTTAGACCTACAACTGTACATGCTGGGGGTTACATTTACATATGTACATGCTGGGGGTTGGACCTACAACTGTGCATGCTGGGGGTTGGACCTACAACTGTGCATGCTGGGGGTTAAACCTACACCTGTACATGCTGGGGGTTAGACCTACACCTGTACATGCTGGGGTTAGACCTACACATGTGTATGGTGGGTGTTAAATTTACACATGTGAATGCTAGGGGTTAGACCTACACCTGTGTATGCTGGGTGTTAGACCTACACCTGTGAATGCTGGGTGTTAGACATACACCTGTGAATGCTAGGGTTAGACCTACACCTGTGAATGCAAGGGTTAGACCTACACCTGTGTATGGTGGGTGTTAAACTTACATCTGTGAATGCAAGGGGTTAGACCTACACCTGTGTATGGTGGGCATTAAACTTAAATCTATGAATGGTGGGGTTAAACCTACACCTGTGAATGCTGGGGGTTAGACCTACACCTGTATATCCTGGGGGTTAGATCTACACCTGTGTATGGTGGGGGTTAGACCTACATCCTGTATATGCTGGGGGGTTAGACCTACACCTGTATATGCTAGTATATGCTAGGGGTTAGACCTACACCTGTGAATGCTGGGGTTTAGACCTACACCTGTGTATGCTGGGGGTTAGACCTACACCTGTGTATGCTGGGGGTAAGACCTACACCTGTGTATGCTGGGGGTTAGACCTACACTTATGCATGCTGGGATTTAGACCTGCACCTGTGTATGCTGGGGGTTAGACCTACACCTGTGTATGCTGGGGTTTAGACCTACACCTGTGTATGCTGGGGGTTAGACCTACACCTGTGTATGCTGGGGGTTAGACCTACACCTGTGTATGCTGGGGGTTAGACCTACACCTGTGTATGCTGGGGGTTAGACCTACACTTATGCATGCTGGGATTTAGACCTGCACCTGTGTATCGATGTTATAAAAATAAAAGTTCCTTCAAGGCCACTACACTACAGCCCATAGACCTCAAATTTTATCCCGGTTTCTTTAATGTAAAGTGGATCGGGTGATAATAATCACCTTCTGGGCAGGACGAAGTCTCACTCAGGTTTTAACTCCCAAGCTAGTGCTTATATCCATTCATTTGCACCTGGGTCAAGCAGGGAAAACGCATGTCAAGTCTTTCCCAAGGAACACAACGTCGGACCCTAGCTTTGCTAGGATTCTAACCCGTGACCTCATGGTCCTAAATCCGGCAGCCTAAACGCTCGACCACCAACGTCACTGTGCATTGATGTGCTATCATTTAAACAATGACATCCACCAACGTCACTGTGCATTGATGTGCTATCATTTAAACAATGACATCCACCAACGTCACTGTGCATTGATGTGCTATCATTTAAACATGACATCATCTTTCATCTTTAACTTATCTTTCATACTGTCCACTTACCATTTTCTTCTCTGAATTTTTTATGGCATTTATTTGCCTCCAAGGCATGAAAAATGCGTTCACAGACTCAACCGCCACTAAGACTTTGTACCTTTACAAAAAGAAGAACCAAACAAAAATCATGATTACTGCAGTGAGGAAACCACATCAACTTTGTAAACACATGATTACTACAATGAGGAAACCATATCAACTTTGTAAACACATGATTACTACAGTGAGGAAACTACATCAACTTTGTAAACACATGATTACTACAGTGAGGAAACCACATCAACTTTGTAAACACATGATTACTACAGTGAGGAAACCACATCAACTTTGTAAACACGAAGAAAAAGAAATGTCATGAGGCAGATTTCTTGCTGTTCTTTCTGCAATTGGTTTATTATAATCACATTACAGTAGTGACCGCCTAAATGCCGGTGCTTGGGAAGCAGACAAAACAGGCATTTAGGCGAAATGGGCATTTAGGCGAAAGTAGGTCAGGGGCAACAATTTGAGGGTAGGTCTATTTCTGTGACGTTGGGTTTTCCTTTCCTAGATTTGACTTCTTTTGTAAATGATTTCCTGGTTTATTATCAAGATTCTGTATGTAGCTGTGCAGTTGCTACTATTTGATCCAATGCTTCATTTTTTGTTTTGTATAAAGGAAAGGCATGCCATTTGAGCAACACACTGGTATAAGGAAAGGTATGCCATGAAGCAAACACACTGTTTTATGCCTTGAAGCAACTTACACTGTGTATAAGGGAAAAGCCATTTTTTTGTGAAGACACTGTGTATAAGGGAAAGGTAGCATTTTTTGTGAAGCAACACACTGTGTATTAAGTTGCCTGAGCAACACACTATAAGGGAAAGGCATGCCACTTTTTGTTGAGCAACACACTGTGTATAAGGGAAAGGTATGCCATTTTTGTGAAGACACTGTGTATAAGGAAAAGGTATGCCATTTTTGTGAAGCAACACACTGTATAAGGGAAAGGTATGCCATTTTTTTGAAGCAACACACTGTGTATAAGGAAAGGTATGCCATTTTTGAAGCAACACACTGTGTATAAGGGAAAGGCATGCCACTTTTTGTTGAGCAACACACTGTGTATAAGGGAAAGGTATGCCATTTTTTGTGAAGCAACACACTGTGTATAAGGGAAAGGTATGCAACCATTTTATGTCATTTTTTGTGAAGCAACACACTGTGTATAAGGGAAAGTATGTCATGAAGCAACTGTGCACACTGTGTATAAGGGAAAGGTATGCCATTTTTGTGAAGCAACACAGGCCGCATTGTTTACATAACTTGGGAGTTTCCTTGCTTGTAACTATGTCCAGCTGTTTTAGTTACTTATTTTGAGTTGCTCCACAAGAAAGTCCCATGCTTAACCTACGCAGCATGCGTTGCTTTGCATTTAATGAGTAAAAATATTTGTTTTTAAATGATGTAACTTACAATCGTTATGTTTAAAAGCAGAAAGCAAAATTATCCAACATCATAGCAAATTTGAATCATTGATGACAATGACATAAAGTAAAAAATACAAAAATTGGCAAAAGTTGCTTGAAGATTGCTCAGATATCAAGACTAATAGTTATTTTGAAATGCTGTCTTCAGTCTACAAATTCTTTCTTCCTTTTCTTGTTGTTGTGCAAACGAAATAGTTTTCTTTTCTTCAATTTCCTTAAATGTTTTGGGCCATCCTGAGAAAAAATGAAAACCTTTAGATACAACAGAAGAAACATTTAGCAATCATTGTCAGTTTGGATTGCACGGAGAGGACAGCATCACTACTCACCCTGAGCTCTGTGCCTGATGTCTAAGTTCTTAAGAATCACCCCCACACAGTCTGATGAAAATTTCAAACGATTAAGGCCCTGAAATGAAAGGGAAAGATTTTTACAAGTTTTGCCTCTATTTAAATTGCACATAAAAAAATATAGCTTAAGCTAAAACAAAATGCAATGTGTCAGCAAGAGAAAACAGCAATTCCCATTTCAGTGGGCACTACTTATAACAGCACAGTTTATAACAGGAAACAGTTATAAACTGTTATAGCAGGACCATCGTCATCCCTCTTTTCTTCTTTCTTTGGCTCTATAAATATAAACCTCTTATAACAGGACCATCGAAATCCCCCTTTTTTCTCTCTTTAGCTCTATAAATATAAACCTCTTATAACAGGACCATCGCCATCCCCCTTTTTTTCTCTCTCTTTAGCTCTATAAATATAAACCTCTTATAACAGGACCATCGCCATCCCTCTTTTTTTCTCTCTTTAGCTCTATAAATATAAACCTCTTATAACAGGACCATCGCCATCCCCCTTTTTTCTCCCTCTTTGGGTCTATAAATATAAACCTCTTATAACAGGACCATCGCCATCCCCCTTTTTTCTCCCTCTTTGGGTCTATAAATATAAACCTCTTATAACAGGAACTTGGAAGAGGAAAACCGCTCATGACAGGACTATGTCAACATGGGAAATACACCAGGGAAGAACAAATGTATGTATACTGCAGATCTTCGCCTGATAATTTTTTTATATTTTCAATGCAGACTTCATCAAAACCTAATGCACGTGTTTCATGTGCACAATAGGCCTAAAAGAGGGGGGGAGTGTGTGTATCTAGTACATTACAATAGTTGGCCGACCATTGGCTTATATTGTATGATTTACTGCGTTGTTCAATAAGACTAATGGCGAGTTTTGGACCAAGGTCGATTTTCTGTTCTTTGCATTTTCGGGTAGAATGATCATTTATCTACAAGTTCATGGCAGAAAAATGTCCATGTGACGTATACATTTTTTTTTACAACATATTTTGTAGGCGAGGGTAGGTAAAACCAATCAGAATTTTGATGTAAATTACCCTAACACTGACTGAGAAGATGGCAGTAAAAACCTGTGTATTGGCGGTTAATCACCAAATGTGGCAACACCGACTTAACTCGTTTCGCCGACACCGATCGACGCTTCGGCCAGCGCTGTGTGATATAAGAGGCGTTGCGCGTCAGTGTGTATGTAAACACGCGAACAAACATAGGATATAGAGGAAAAACAAAAACTGGTCATTTCGACGTCTGTTTTCACAACAGTGAACATCTAAAACCTAGATTTATAATCCTATTTACATAAACAACAATGCCAGAAACTGTCGAAAGAGTAAGGGGCTGCTATAACAAGGGAAACCCGTCTGAAGCGTTTGTTTTGTGTCATTTTCTTTTGATTTTTTTACTTGCGTTTTTCTTGAAATGTAGTTTTTCCGCACTCAAATTCTATCTCCTCCGCCATTTACTGAACAATTTGTATTATATTTGGCACACAGGTTCCTCTTGTCAATGTTAATAGAATTACAGCGGGGTTTTTTTATATATTGTAAACTTTTTTTGAGAAATTTATTTTTGTAATAACAATGCCATTTTTGTACATTCCCAATATATAGTATTTTCCAAAATTCGTTAAAAAAAACTATCCAAAATATTTTAAAAACCTGACGTCACTCTTTAGATATTAAATGGAATAGACGATCTGCACAAGTTTTGAGTGATTTTATTCATAACTAAGGGAGGAGAAAGATTTTGAAAATTTAGTCAAAATCCAAGATGGTGGCCGTTTCCATGGCATCCAAGGATGCTATAAACTTTTCAATGATATAGGATGGATGTATTGTGACAGTTACTCATGTACATACTAAAAGCAAAAGCCAAAACTCAAACGCAAAAAAAACCACTTCAGGTGCCCCCCTCACCCCCTTAAATGATAAAACAATTAGTTTGAAAAATTAAATCCCTTCCTTTCTATATTTATATTGTTATGCTGAAATTTTTCATTTAAAAACAGTAAATACCCAGAGCCGGGCAGTGGACAGGTAGGCACCTGTGTGGGGAGTAGATGATCCCGCCGTCCACGAGTCTCCTGCTGCCTTGCAGGCAGGGCTTGAATGGTTAAAGGCTAAAGGAGTTAACCCTGACAGAAAATAACAAGGCCTGGTAGGGGGCCTCAGGGTGGCAGCCCCACCATCTACCTAGGGTACAGTGGGCTAATCCCTGCTTATCCAAAAACAAACGGATTCAGAGAAAAATAAACATAATATAACCGGCTTGATCTTTCGAAGATGAACTTGGAAACGAATACAGACTGTGATTTTGGAACATGGAACATTAGGGCAATAAATGGAAAAGAGTTAGAATTATTTGAAGAAATGGAAAAATTCAAAGTTGATACTTTGGCCATTACAGAAACAAAGAAAAATGACAGGGAATAGAAAATGTAGGACCGAATCATATTTTAATCTTTTCAGGAGTAGATGTCAAAGATAGAGCTAGAGCAGGAGTAGGCCTCCTAGTGTATAAAAGACATGAAAAGCTACTAGAAAGTTGGAAATTTATAAGCCCACGGCTATAAGAGGTAAATATTAAAACAAGAGGACGACAAATTAAATTATTAAAAGCTTACAATAAACCAACATGTTCAGTGAGAGTAGCTGGAAACATATCTGCAGAATTTGATGTAGATATAGGAGTAAGACAGGGTTGTATCCTAAGTCCTCTTTGTTTATCACATTTATGGATTCAGTCGCAAAGGCATCCTCAAAAATGAAGAAAATGAATGTAGGTATGTGGAAACTTAAACCAGTAAATGTATCAATGCTTTCATTTGCCGATGATTTAGTTCTGTTTGGAAAATCAGAAAGTGACCTTCAGTCGAATATCAACATTATGAACAATGAACTAAATAAAAGAGGAATGAGAGGAAAGCAAAGAAAACCAAAACAATGCTGGTATATAGGAAGCTAAAACACAAAATCTTAAATTGGGCAGGGAGAACTAAGAACAAGTTCAAAGCTACAATTACCTAGGAGTAATGATTAACTCAGAGGGAAAACTATGAGAGAATTGTATTATGCCTACACAGCAACCCTAGTCTATAAAAAACTGTGCTCAGATAAAACTAAATCTATATAATTTCATAAAAAGTTGGCAGTCTTAATACTTTCACTGATTGTTACAAGCAGTATTGTTGACACAAAACACAAAAAGCCATGACATTTAAGAAGCATAGCTTTGTAACTTGATACCTAATATCACACAGGTAAGTGATCAAATATACAAAGCTGCCATTAATTCAAATGAAATTGAAAGTCACTCACAAAATCAATAATTTCCTCTAGTGGAGTACCAGCATCACTTTTTCTCTCTTCGTCCAAAAAATAATCTGCCGATGTCTAAAAAAAAGAACAAACAAAATCAGAGATCAAACCAACTGATATTTTAAAAATTATTTTTTACCTTTTGGTACCATTGACCAATTATTCTATGTTAACATTACGTAATATAAATAATTGTTTATTTTCAATTTGTAATGTACAGTATAGTTTGTTTGTTTCCAGTTACCTCTTCCACCGTATGTAGTGACCTCAGGGTGAATCATGATGAAATGGCAAGTTAAATATATGTGTAATAGTGAAAGGAAAGGAATAGGACCTACAACTTGCCATTTATGGACAATAAAGAATTATTATTATTATTATTATTATTATTATTATTATTATTATTATTATTATTATTATTATTATTATTATTACTACCCACTTCAAGAGTACATTTTGTTTGTTTCACTGAAACTTACCCCACCACCATATGCTATTATCTCAGGGTGAATGAAGAGGAAAGGGAGAGATGAAAGACAAATGAAAGAGGTTAAGAAAAGAAGTATGACCAATTGCCAAATGCCCATCTTCAGGAGTGTAGATGACATTAATTTCTTCCATATATGCACTTAAAAAATGCATTTCAATAATTAATGACTATGATTATTACTTATCTTAAAAAGTATCTGAAAACAGAACGACTTTCTACAAAAGTATAACACAAACAGATGAGCAAAGAGTGAAAGAAAGAAAAAGAAACAAGAGGCAAAGATAGAAAAAAAAAAGAATTTACATCTAAATATGAACAATAACACCGGGGGCAGTTTTGCATACACTAAAAGAAAAAGAATTTACTGAGACATCACCTTTATATTGTTTAGTTTGCCTTGATTTTGAGTACGGAAATGGCTCAGCCATTCAGCAGCATCTGATGGCAGATCAAGCGGCCTGGTTTAAATGAGGAGTCAACCACCTCTTTGTGGAAACCCCTTACCCACCTACCGCCTGAAACGGGAAAGAGATGGGAAATTGGATTATCTGCCGTGTAAAAGACGACAGTAAATTCTGTAAATACTTTCAAAGCAATCTAGAAAGCCGATTTCAAATATGACAAAGATATCATTCTTACAGATTCAATTGAATTTCTTTCCAAAATTTGACATGCAGGCCATTTTCCTGGTAATTTGACCTGCCTAACTCATGCTTGTGAATTATAAGGCGAATTTGTTTCATTTGCGGTGATATAAGGGTGAATTTAGAGGAGACAGCAAGATGAAAAATAGGTCAAAGGAAAGAATTTGGAACTGCCAGTAGGTCCCACCAACTGTCCACTAGAAGGTGAAAGCAAAATTTGGTTTAGTTCATTAAATTTTACCCTGTCCATCGTGTACACTGATCCAAGGGTGAATTAATAGGAAACAGCAAGATGGCGGTCAAGTGAAAGAGATAAAGAAAAGGAAACTAGCAGCGCCCACCAAGCAACCATATGAAAGCAAGAAATATGACCTACCAAAGTATCTGCCAACCATTCACAAACTTTAACCATAGCACTGCTGTCAACCTTGTCCAGTGTAAAAACAGACTCTGACCATCCAAACTATTTTAACTTGCACGACGGCCCATAAAATGTCAGAAAACATTGATAATTAAAATTGGATTATTAAAAAGTCAGCCAATTGCTGACCTTTTTGGTGAAGTGCGACGGCAGTTTTGCACATCCAGAATGGCGTCTCTCGTTTTCCATCCCAATCTCTCTAAAACTCTGCCGCTAACTTAGGGTTTCTTAAGACAAAAACATAGTTAACCCTCATATACGTACTTTTCAAGGTAAATACACTTATGGAACTCAAAGTAAAAAAAAACAAACTAAAAAAATTTTTATGTACTGTTTGGCACAGCTATAAAGAAAATTAGAGATAAGTAAAGACAGAGAGAGGGGAGAGAGATAGTGAGAGGGGAGAGAGATAGTGTGTGTGAGAGAGAGAGAGAGAGAGAGAGAGAGAGAGAGAGAGAGAGAGAGAGAGAGAGAGAGAGAGAGAGAGAGACACAGAGAGAGAGAGACAGACAGACAGACAGACAGACAGACAGAGAGAGAGAGAGAGAGAGAGAGAGAGAGAGAGAGAGAGAGAGACAGACAGACAGACAGACAGACAGACAGACAGGGGGGAGAGGGAGGAGAGAGAGAGAGGGAGAGAGAGAGAGAGAGAGAGAGAAAGAGAGAGAGAGAGAGGGGGAGAGGGAGAGGGAGGGAGAGAGAGAGAGAGAGAGAGAGAGAGAGAGACAAACAGACAGGGCATAAAGACGGACAGAGCGGTTTGAAGCATAAAATGTGAGATAGCTTGACAATCTGCATAGACCTATTACAATACTAATGCTAATTGCGTAGAAGACGCAAATTGACACAAGCATATTAATATTATGCGCATACCGCATTATTTATATTTTCACATACTTAAAGCTTTCACAAACCATGGTTAAAAGAAAGACAGGCTGAGACAGAGAGAGGTAGAGATAAACAAAATGCCATGGAATTGCAGCAAACTTCTTATCCAATCCTACCCCAGGGTACGTGTACAATAATCCAGTCATTCTTAGAACAAAACTGAAGCGTATGAAGCAAGGCCATCCTTTTCCAGCACCTCTTGGGCCATCTTGTATGTTGGTTAAGGCTCATGAAAACAATAGTTTATATTTCTTCACAAAAATTAACTAAAGGCTGTTCTGTTTTATACAGACTTTGATAATAACTTGGTGTTGATTGATTAAAAGCATACTCCTGCCTTAGCATTCCCCTTTTCCTCAATACTTTTATGCATAAGATGAATACGACTAAATATGCCATGGTAGGCGAACTTCATTACAGACAGTTACTCAAGCACATTAACATGCTTTTTAAAACTTTTCTATTTATCTTGAAGAGTGTATTTTTAAAGAACATACTGAAATGAATGGCGTGTTTCCCCCTGAGAAATCAAAGCAAAATTCTTACAAATAATAAAACAATTGCATTAGATCAAAAGCAAATTCTATTGTCTAATTCTAATCATAAACATGTAATACTGAACCCTAACCTCTAAATAATACCTCACAACATCGTAAAATACACACCTTGGGCTAAGTAACAGTGCTCGAAAACCGCTTTACTGAGAATTTTTGCATATATAAACAGAATCACACCATGAAAGGATACATAGAACAAACTTTGGCACTGGGTGGTTAAAATTGATATTCTGTAAGTATCCATTGAGCTCCAAGGATGGTTTTCTGACCATGAAAGAAGCTTCATTGAAAGATTTAATCTGAAAGAAAAAATATCATGAGATGATAAAACAAAAGTGATTAATCTTATCAACCAGAGTGTTTACTGTATAAGAAGATGTATTAACATTCATCTGTTATGATGAAGCTACTTCACCCTACCAGGAACTTTGCCAAAGTGTGAGTTAACGTCAAATAGGGCAGCAAAATAATAAATGTATCCAGTTACGATTATGGCACATAAAAGATGAACAATGAATACAATGTAAAATTCTAACACAGAATCATAGAAAGTAAATAGTTGCAGGCACATGGTGAAAAGAAAGCTACAATGACATCTATTGTTTCCTTTTCTTAACATGGTAGCAAGAAATTCATAATCAATCTATCACTACTATCAGTCATCAAATGTATAAAGAAGAAAGGAAATTTTCAAAACGACAGTCCTTTTTGATGTTTAGTGAAATGAAAGAGAAATACCAGTCTAAGATAATAAGGGTGTATGCAATTCTTCAAGACGCCATTCAGTTCATTCGGATGCACTTTGCAAAAAAAAGTCCAACATGATCCAAGTTGTGCTTTCGCTGTGGAAAATAAAAGAAAACTGAATTGTACATATACAAAGTTTTTCAAATATTTTTCAAACACAATGAATATGACACTGATCAGTGATGATGGTGACCAAATGTGAAAAAGGAGGAAAATTTTGAGCGACCCACCAAAATCACAATTTTCCCTTTAGGGCCCTCTTTTTCATATAATAAAGAGAACAAACTAGAGTAAAAATAATATTCTTACACAATCCAGAACTTGAGTAAAACGGTAAATGTATACATGTCGAAGGGTGGGGGGTGGAAGGGTAGAAGGGGAGGGAAAGGGTGGGAGGAAAAAGGGAGGGGCTTAACATTTCCTTCTCTTATTGGAAAGCTGATTGAACATGGTCTACCAACGCAATTTTGCCTTTTCCACCATAACTGACCATATCATTGCCATATGAACATAGGGCTTTGCCAGCAAGATCTAACTCTTCAATCGAATCTCCAAGTTTCCCCTTCAATTCACCAAGTTTCTTTGATTTTAATTTTACAGGCGTCTCTAACCACTCAAACTTAAATTTGTTTTTAACTTTAGAGCCTATTTCCTTGGCGTGCCCACCTTCGATTTTACCAAGAGTCTTCATGATTTGAAATTGACAATCACCACAGTAAATCTAGATTATAATTAGATCTATAGATCTAGCAATGATAATTTAAAAATAAAAGGAAAAGCAGAGTCTACCTCTAGAAAGAAAATCTCTGATATTGACCGGAAATAGCACTCGCAGAAGTGTTTCCGTACATCAGATAGGTTCACAGTTCACACTAAGTTCCGGCGAAATGTAATGTTGGATTCGTAAAAATCAGCGGAAAGTTGTGGAAAACGAGCAAATTCCTTCCTCACTTCAAATCCGCGGATCCGCGGAAAACCACCAGCACTGACTGATGCTTATTTCATGACAAAGAGCTTTATCCAAGACACTTTTTTTTCCTTCAATAACAATGCCAAAAAGTATGTCCTATGAAATTATTGTATAAAATTTTCTTTTTTTTTTCTACTTAAAAAAGGGGAATCCAACAATTAAGTTATGAACAGAAGACTGACTTTGGCTATTTCCCACAGGCCATTTGTGCGCTTGATTTACTTGACACATTTCATGTGAGATCCCTTGCAAGACACTGACTAGGTGGAGATGAATCCTATACAACGCTAGCCCATGCCACTTCTGAATTTGTCATTGTAAACTCCAATTATGTAAATATTTGTAACAGTGACATCAAATATGTAAAACAAGAAACAAAATTTATCAGCAAGGTTTCAGCGTATTTTGTTCTAAAAAAGATTCTTTACATTTTTATAAAAATAAGTATAATAAAAAAGAAGCCAAAATAAATGAAAATCATCCTTTAACTTTCTTTTTTTTTTTAATGGTCTCAGTACTCACAGGATCATCTTCATCTGTTCGAAAGACTCTTTTAACTTGCAACGGCTGGACTTTGCTCACTGTTGACTCATGTCTTGAGATCAGGAAGTTTCTCAACGTGTCATCTGTATAAAAAAATGATATAAGTTGATGGAAGAATGATTGTTGACACTAAATAAAAAGTACATCCTGGTATATTAATGACATAACTCATTAAGTTTAACCCGCCAAAAACGGCCACATGCTAGACAGCCAGTTGTGTTTAGCCGGGTCAAACCCGCCACCCACTAACTGCTTCTCATTGTTCAAGGCGGCCAAAACCGGCCGTGGGTAATACCTTCTCTTTCAAAGGCAGCACAGTAGCAAAAGGCTTGGTAGCAAAACACGAGAAATGATGGGCTTCACAGAAAGTGGCAATTTTACATTATAATTAGGATTTATCCGGGCAGTGGACAGGTGAGCCTATACGAGGAGTAGATGATCCCGCCCTCCATGAATCTCCTGTTGCCTTGCAGGCGGGTCTTGGTTGACCAAAGGCTAAGGGAGTTAACTTACAGAAAACAACCTGCTGCCTTGCAGGCCGATCTTGACTGACCAAAGGCTAAGGAGTTAACCCTGACAGAAAATAACAAGGCTTGGTAGGGGCCTCAAGGTGGCAGCCCCATCATCTACCTAGGGTACAGTGGGCTAATCCACTGCTTATCCAAAACAACCTGATTCAGAGAAGTAAAGAAATATAATCGGCTTTGATCTTTGGAAGACGAACTTGGAAACGAACACGGACTGTGATTTTGGAACATGGAACGTTAGGGCAATAAATGAAAAAGAGTTAGAATTAGTGGAAGAAATGGAAAAATTCAAAGTAGATATTTTGGCCATTACAGATACAAAGAAAAAAGGACAAGGAATAGAAAATGTAGGACCGAAGATGTAGACGTCAAAAATAGAGCTAGAGCAGGAGTAGGTCTTCTAGTGCATAAAAGGCATGAAAAGCTACTAGAAATGTACAAGCCCACCGGCTATTAGAGGTAAATATTAAACCAAAAGGACGAGAAATTAAATTATTAATAGCTTATGGACCAAACGAAGATGCCACTCAAAGAAGAAAAAAGATATCTTCGAAAAGGATTTACAAATAGCTGCAGAGAATCTTAAATCCTAACAGGAACTAATGCTTTTAGGAGATTTAAACTCTAGAGTAGGCAAAAATGTAGAAACGTCAGGAGGAGTAATAGGTAAAGGAGGAGAGATAACAACTTCTCCAAATGGAGACTCATAGATTTTTGCCTTAAGAATAACATGAAAATAGCCACCACCTTTTTTCCTCATAAAGATATCCACAATATACAAGAGTAAAGAAGACAGGTGTGGAAAGTCAATCATAGACTACATAATCGTTAGCAGCTCCCTTTTTACAGTACATTGGATGCAAGAGTAAACAGAGGAGCAGAAATATTTAGTGATCATCACTTAGTGATTGCCAAAATGAGATTACTGACTGAGGAAAACAAACAAAAAAGGAAAGAGAAGAAAGCTACTAAACTCAAATTAGAGGAACTAAATAAACCAGTAGTAAAACAGGTAATATCAATCTAGGATAAAAGATTTACCAGTGAAAGACAGATGGATCTGAATGATAGCACAATAGAAGAAAAGTGGCAGATGTATAAAGAAGCACTCCTCAGTTGTACTAAAGACGTCTGTGGTAGGAAACAAATTAAAGGAGAAAAGAACAGCATGGTGGAATGAGAGTGTCAAGACTAAGATCAAAGAAAAGAAGGATGCCTGGAAGAAATACTTGCAAACAAAGAGACCAGGGATAGGATAGATTACGAGAATAAAAGAACTATCGCCAAAGAGTAAGTGAGGAAAGTAAAACAGGAACAATGGGAAGAGTTTGGACAAAGACTCCAAGAAAGCTATCAAGGAAATCAAAAGTTGTTCTGGGGGCAATGAAGAGCATGAGAAAGACTAAAGCATGCCCAATATGACAAATTAAGAATGTCAAAGGAGAAATAATGAAAGAAGACAGCGAAATCATGGAAACATGGAGAAAGCATTTTCAACAATTACATTTATAATCCCTTCAGAACGTATGAAACAAGGAGTAAAGATCAATTAGTAAGAGTATCAGGTAATCCAGAGCAGACAGCTGAAGATGTAGATGTATCAATGGAAGAAATCCAAACAGCTATAAGAAAGGTGAAGAAAAGCCCCAGGAGCAGATCAAGTTTATCCAGAAATGATTAAAAACCAAGGGAGAGAGGCAGACAAACTACTACATGCAATATGCCAACAAGCATGGAAGTCCAAACAGGTGCCAGACGACTGGAAAAATGGAACGGTAGTACCAATACATAAGAAAGGATCAACTATGGAATGCTCAAACTATAGAGGGATATCACTACTTAGCGTTCCAGGAAAAATATATGCCAGGATACTGGAAATGAGACTAAGGAAAAAGAGTAGAGGATCAGATTGAAGAGCATCAGAGTGGATTTAGACCAGGAAGAAGTGTACAAGACTACATTTACAATTAGACAAATAATAGAAAAATTCCTTGAGAGAAACATTGACTTACACTTGTGTTTTATTGACTTAGAAATGGCATTTGATACTGTGAGGATAGACGAACTATGGCATTCCTTAAAAGAACACAATGTAGAGCAAAATTTAATAGAAGCCATTAAAAGTTTTTACAATAAATCAATATGTGCAGTGAGAGCAGCTGAAACATATCTGCAGAATTTGATGTAGATATATAGGAGTAAGACAGGGTTGTGTCCTCTTTTGTTTAAATCACATTTATGGATTCAGTCGCAAAGACATAGTTCAAAAATGAAGAAAATGAATGTAGGTATGTGGAAACTTAAACCAGTAAATGTATCAATGCTTTCATTTGCCGATGATTTAGTTCTGTTTGGAAAATCAAAAAGTGACCTTCAGTCGAATATCAACATTATGAACAATGAATTAAATAAAAGAGGAATGAGAGTAAATGCAAAGAAAACCAAAACAATGCTAGTAACTAGGGAAGCTAAAACACAAAATCTTAAATTGGGCAGGGAGTATTTAGAACAAGTTCAAAGCTACAATTACCCAGGAGTAATGATTAACTCAGAGGGAAAACGACTAAGAGAAGAAATCAGCCAGAGAATCACAAAGGCAAGTGCAATATATAACCATCTAGGAAAGGCATTTTTGTAGGTAAGCAAGAATTGTCAACAAAAACCAAAATGGCAGTATACAATATAGTTTATTGTCCTACTCTCCTTTATGGCAGCGTAACCTGGACCTTAGACAGTAGAGAATACAGTCGAGTACAGGCAGCTGAAATGAAATATCTAAAAAGAGTAGTAGGGAAAACTAAAACGAGACAAAATCAGAAACACAACAATAAGAAATCAAACCAAAGCAGATTGCATAAAAACTTTGATAGAAACAAATCAATTGAGATGGTTTGGGTATGTAAACAGAATGAATGACAATAGAATAGCTAAATCAGTATATATACAGTGCTAAAGCCCAAGGTAAAAGACCAAAAAGCAGACCTCAGAGAAACTGGGAAGAAGATATAAAAGAAGCATTGAAACATAGAAATTGAACTTTTTGGAAGGAAACAGAAAATGCCAGGACAGGGCATCCTGGAGAAAGATCATCTCGGGTATCTGACCGAAGGGTAGAATGGGAACTGATAAAGAAAGAAAGAAAGAAAGAATTAGGATTTATGTCCTTTCTTTTATTTTTTAGCGTTATGATGTGATAGCTATTGTTTTCAGTATTTGAGTCCGCCTGGCTGAGAGAACCTTCTTCTTTTTTTGTTTCCTGAGAGCCGGCCTCTAAGGTAGAGATCACTTGTACCAAGACAAGCCATGATGAATAATGATGATATATAGTTTGACTGGCAGTGCAGGACAACATGGATTGATTGGTTCATTCACTTTTTCAACGTCACATGATTCTCTAGAACCTCTAGCTAGATCTAGAGCACTTGCATAATGATTGGCGTGGTCGTGAATGAAATGCAAAAAAAAAGTTTCCTTACATGAGCGTAAATTTCGTCTCGTTGCCCTTGAAGGCAGTCGTAGTTGAAGTCGACAAAGGTGTCTGAACAACACGGGGGCATCCATGTTTTCTTGTTATGCCAAGGAGATTACTGTCACCACTCAGTCAAGATTATTTTATAAGGTGAGTTAGTGGCCCCTGTCCAAGTACTTCGTACATGTACAACAGTACAATATATCATGTAGTCTAGATCTAGTACATGTACATATACAGTGCATTTC
>JAXRKP010001040.1:82500-147500 GCA_037039925.1 Doris montereyensis
TTTAATGAGAACCGTGTTCTTGATGTTGGGAGATCAGCGTTTGGATGTCAGTGTCAGGTTCAATCTTTGACAAGAACAACGAAAGATCGACCCTCTCTGAAATTGTAAGCAGTTTCTCTATTCGCTAAGAATATTGTTGGCAGCAGTGAAGTCAGTTTCAAGAAAGTAGGATGTCGGAAAGGGAAGGATCAGCTTTGAAATCTTGTTCCATAATGCTGGATAAGTAGATGGTATATATTTGTTTTGTGTGCTACAATCTCAGGCACCCGCCGTTGTCAAAATTCATTCTGCTTCGTGGGTCACGTTTGAACTTAAAGAGCTCCTCATGTCAAACATTTCAACAACGTCGGAAGCAAGCTAAAACAACTATGCTCTTCAAAACTTCTTTCTTAACGACTTGCAGAAGTTGACTCGAGTCGATTGATGCCCAGTAGAACATCACACAAAATAAGAAGTCATTGCCAACGATTTCAAATACCAACGTCCAAATTTCAAGCTCATCAGCAATCGTTCTTTCCGTCCGCAATCGGCCTGTGGAATAAGTTGCCCGAAGGCGTAGTTGAGTGTTGTAGTGTAGCTGGATACACACATTTTATCTGATAAGTGTATGCTGTGAAACTTGCGGAAATACACCAGAGGTCGAATGCAAGCACCGAAAAGAAGGAGACACTCTACACCCGCTACTGTTGGATTTGCAGCGATCGGGTTGACCATCCAAATCCAATCAGAAATAATTTATGTCAAAATATCATGGAATCGTGTTTTTCATGTCCAGTTTCAGTTGAAGCAAGTGGACACTGAAATTTTGCAAATCTTCATTTGATGTTGGTTTGGATGCAGTTGAAGTCTGGGATTTGGCTAAACTACAATTGCAGAATGCTGCTTTTTTGTCACTGAATTATAAAAACAAACAAACTAGAGCTAGCTCTACCGCCCACCTAAACTCTCAAAATTCCCCACCGCCCACCAAAAATTTCAAAACGCCCATGAATGGGCGGTACTGCCTAGGTTGACGAGCACTGAATGCAAACTTTACTTTTAACCACCGAAAAGTGTTAGTGTGACTGGCGTGAGAGCGGGCAAAAAGGAATACAAATTGTGAAACTTCCGTTACTATAAATATATTCTCACGGGCGCAAAATCGAAAGGATAGAGAACAAACACATCGAACATTTCTTCACACTTTATACACTTATTTAAGTTAGGAATATTGTATTTGTTAGAAACTGATGCTGAATTTTATTGTATATGAACACCTAATAAGATCTTGTCCAATGTCATGTGATCATTTTCAAAAGTACTATAAACATAATGGATAACTCCATTCGATATTTTGGCTCCTCAACTACAAATAATACAAGCGATTTGCAAAATTCAATCCGTATATTTCCGATTATATATAACCGACTTTGGGAGTCACGCAAGAAGTACTCATGTGGCTGGATTCGAAGAGTGAACGACATTGAAGAAGGCAGAAGTACTCGGGTATTTTTACCATATGATGAATTTTGTAGTTCAATACGTGTCACTGTTATATAATGACACTAACACTTTTCGGTGGTTAAAAGTAAAAGTTTGCATTTAGTGCTCGTTAACATAGGCAGTACCGCCCATTCGTGGGCGTTTTGAGATTTCTGGTGGGCGGTGGGGAATTTTGAGAGTTAAGGTGGGCGGTAGAGCTAGCTCTAGTTTGTTTGTTTTTATAATTCAGTGACAAAAAGCAACATTCTGCATAATGGAGTTATCCATCATGTTTATAGTACTTTATATACTACGTGTCACTGTAGTAAGTGAGTGCGTGTTCGCGGATATGTAAGTAAATTGATGCCTAGTGGCTTGCACCTAGTGGCCTACATAGCCAGAAGCGTAACCTGACAAATCGGAAATAGGCGTCGTAGCGTAACCTTGGAGTTGTGAGTTAGTAATCACAATATCACTGATCAAAACCATTGGCTGGCCCAAGGGCTTTCTTCTTTTTCTTCTTCTTCGGTATGAAGAAACCTCATATAGTATAGCACATGTCTACATTGTACAATCTTAAACAAGTTGATCACATCCATGCACACGATATAGCAAATATAACATATACAGATAAAATGTTCCAGAACCTAGTTGAATTGGATCACAGGGTACATATCACTTCAATGGTAAATGATGGATTTAGTCTGACAAAGTCGGTTTTTCATTATTATCGACGTTGTACTCCTACGAAAGTGATTTTCCTCTACTTTCCTCACTTAGGCGTGCACCAGAACCTACCTATCAGAGAAGAATATTGTCAGAGTTTTAGTACGAAGCGCCTAACAGGCTGATGTACTATGTGCTCTCAAGGGAGTTCGGAATAACTTTTGAATGGACTGGTCTGCTGCAGGAAAAAGGATGTACAGTCGACGAGCCTGTACTTTGTGCGGTGATACGGACTATAAATCCATCTTTATCTGTTGTCGTTTTGTTCATTGAGATCATAGATCTACTTATGTTAAAGATCTATGATTGAGATAGATCAATAATACAGATCTATACACAAACTCAGGAGTCGAGTCATGAATCTGTGAAACTCGATGACATCATTCTAGCCTGAGTTCGAGACCGAGCTTCGTATTCGATCACAACGTTTATTTGAAGAAAACAGTAATCGCAAATCGCAGCTGAAAACCACAGACGCCATTTTGAAGTGAAGCACTACGGCGCAATAGAGTGGTTGAACTCGGGCTTAACAGTGTTTACATTGTGGATTCTGAAGGATTAGCTGTAAGCGGACAATTTTCATCAACTCTTTGGCCTGATCGTAGTGAAAATGTATGATTCATTCAACCATAATGATGGATATTTCATCTTATTTCGCGGAATTCTTAAATTTCCGGGTATTCTGCAACACCTGTACATGATGTATACAACACATGAAACATAACACCAGAACAGATCCCCAGAATTGAAATTGGGAGGCTGCTAGAATTTATAACCAATAGAAGCTAGAATAGTTATATAGATCTAGATTAGATAGATCTAAATCTATGTTTAGACTCTAGATCTATTATCTTTATCGTTAACCTCTTGTTTCCTACATTTGATAGCGTCTGTTGCTATGCTTTTTATTGGCATTAATGTTCCAGCCTTGATGAGAACCATACATTCTAATTTCAGTTCTACTGAATACTGTAGACAGTGTATGAGTGTAGATCTAGATATAAATCTAGACTAGATTTAGTATAAAAACACTCACACTGTGTGTTAAAAAATCTGGATCTATCTCTATCCCTTGAGAATGCATTTAAAGTACAGAATTGTATCAATATCAGGAAAAGTGTCACTCATACTGGGTTTGGAGGAAATAGTTTCCACTGTCGGGCACACTCAAGGAGCCGAAGGCCTGGAAGAGATCTTTCACTATTACAATCCCTAAAAAACCTAGCAGCTGAACACCCACCCTTAACCCACCCCAACTCAACAGCTGTGTTGTTCAGCAGTGCCTTGCGAGGATCCAAATATGTAACTACAGCATATGACAATAGTGTCAAATAACACAATAATGGCTTCTCCTCAACTCTTCGTAGTCTTCAGAGTTTTTAGCCTCTGCTCACTAAATCTGGAATTTAAAAATTTTGTCCTAAAAAGGATTTATTTCAATGAAAATTGGATTTCATGATATCTTAAGATGGTTTGACATAGATTCTGGATCTATAGGGTAACTAATAATTGAACTTTACTCTCTAGGCTCTAGCAAAATGTCAATGGTGTGCCAGACTGCGGACATCCTGCTGGTATTGATGTTTGGGCTGACCTTGCTGCAATGTTTTTAATGTTTGTTTATAGGCCCTAAGTATGATTTTGATGGCTCAAGATGATATAGTGTAGCCTATCTAGAGAGACTAGATACGTCTAGGACAAATACCGTATATATATATATATATCTTTATAATATAGTAGGATTATAATGTCAGTCTTAGCTTTATAATAGTTAATATTATAGTCCAAAATCTTAAATTGGGCATGGGGAATTTAGAACAAGTTCAAAGCTACAATTACCCAGGAGTAATGATTAACTCAGAAGGAAAACTAAGAGAACAAATAAGCCAAAGTTCAAAAGTTAATGACAATATATAACCATCTAGGAAAGGCATTTATAGGTAAACAAGAATTGTCAACAAAAACCAAAATGACAATATACAACACCGTTTATTGTCCTACTCTCCTCTATGGCAGCGAAACATGGACCTTAGACAGTAGGGAATACAGTAGAGTACGAGCAGCTGAAATGAAATATCTAAGAAGAGTAGTAGGGAAAACTAGAAGAGACAAAATCAGAAACACAACAATAAGAGATAAAACCAAAGCAGATGGCATAAAAACTATGATAGAAATAAATCAAGTGAGATGGTTTGGGCATGTAAACATAATGAAGGACAATAGAATATAATATCTAAATCAGTCAGTGCTAAAACCCTTGGTAAAAGACCAAAAGACAGACCTCGGAGAAAGTGAGAAGATATAAAAGAGACATAAAAGCAAAGAAATTGAACTTTTTTGGAAGGAAACAGAAAACGTCTTGACATGGCATCTAAACCCATACCCATGAAGGTAGAATGGGAACTGATAATTGATAAAGAAAGAAAGAATATTATAGACTAGGTTCTAGATGCTAATAGATCGGTTCTCCGTAAGAATTGATGTCGTGTTTGTTTAAAAAATTAGTGAGTGCAACTGAATAACTGGCCAGTATTAGTATTAGCTATCAGACAAGTATTTTTATTGAGTATTTTAGCCTTTAAAATGTAGATATTCTATCTATCTTAAGTGAATGTGCACTATTATTGATACACACCAATCTCTTTTAATGGCACTCGGGCCTATTCAGGAGTTAGCCCCCCCCCCCACACACTTTTTATTCACTGGATTTCCCTTCACTGTTTTTGTCCATTCTTATCTTTATTTAGGTTGAATTTTTGCGGGTTTTTTATGATGCTGTAACAGAATTATTTAGTGTATCATTGGTATTTTTTTTGCTTTCTTTACACCAAATTGTTCCCGTTCAAACCCATTGTAAACATCTGCATACTTATTGATATAGATCTCTATTGCGTTGTTTGAATTGCATAATTTAAAAAACAGTATTTTTCTTTTGTCTCTGGGACAATTTCAGAAGACTGCTGTGCAGTTTGACATGAATCTTTTGACTTACTAAGAGAGATGAGCCAGGATGTTAGAGTGGAATCATGGTCAGATTGTGATGAAAGTGAAGCAAATAGCAGTTCTTTTAATAATAGCCACAGTGAAGAGGAGTTTTCAATTCAAAGTTCCGCTCAAGGTGAATTTGATTTAAAATTCAAAATTTCATGCCTGAAGAAGGCCAACAATAATGGAGCTCAAAATTCTTCTAGAACCAACTTGAAAAGGGATTCTCACTGTCATGAATCGTCACTTTCTCATCAACAGGATGGAAACATGGATAGTCAGGTCGGTATCAACAGCTCTTATTTATAAAATTTTATTTACATTGTTATTTCTCAATGCATAATGCTCCCAAAGTTAAAAGTGAGGATGAGATTTAATCTATTTACATTATAACTACCAACCAGTGCGTAAAAAATGTATTTAATACATTTTTTTTTTCTGTGCTCTGAGTTCGTCATATATTTGAGGTCAAACTATTTTTTAAAAGAAGCCTTTAAACGTTACTGGCAGAGACTTTGAGAAATAGCGGGAAAGTCTGGAGATGTCATTCTGAGCTCACAAAAATACCATCGCACTTTGCCAGACAGGCCAGCGGTTCATTTTATTTACATTAAATAGGTTTGACTCTAGTGAAGTATCCATGTTTTTCTGGAATATTACAGGCCGTCTTGCAATTTAAAATTGATGTAGAAAAAAGATTGAGAATTGATGTAGTTGTTGAACTGTAACTAAAAGACAATAGTGATATATATATATATATATATATATATATATATATATATATATGTATGCTTCCTTAGAATACAACTTTTAATTTTTCTATTAATTTATATGCGCTAACTGCACAATTATTCTTTTATGCTGTTGTGTTATTTTTTTTGTGGAAAGAAGATACAATGTACAAATTTTGTCAAAAATATATTCATTAAATAAACTTGACAAGTCTTAAATTTAAGACAACAAATTAGGACTCTTAGGTCTGAATAGGCTCATTCATACAATCTCTAAGGTCTGTTTTGCAGTTTTGTAGAATATGAATGCATTTCCTTATATTGGCCTTTATGAATGCGCAGCTGTTTCCACACACTTCCACATTATTCATGCATGCAGTAATATATATGGTATACTATTTCTTTGAAAATTTATAAACCAATGTCATTTGTGGAGGTGTCATTAAATGCTGTGATAAACAAAAAAAGTATCATTGCTCACGCAATAATACGTAGTCACAAAAAACTCATTTCACAGGGCACATATTGAGAAATTTTTTTACTACGCTTTACCTTATGAAACAAATGCACCTTCTATCTGTATAGTCACTGTTAAAGACGAGTAATAATTTGACGTTGTTGAATGTGTTTATTTATCTCAAAACAATAGAGAATGTGTGTACACTTTTAAACTTTCAACTCATCTGAAAGAGCACGCGTAGCTATAGATCACACATTCAAGCATCGGTATGGCTTCAAAGGAAAAATATGTTTTATTTACCTGAGACGAAAGCTGGAATAACTTTAAACGAAGTTGAAGGAAAGTGAAGACATCTGTCGAGAATAACTTTTTAAACCCAAAATTTTTTTCTTGTTTACAACGGTACACGGATACAAGGAATGCCTACATTTATAAAATGTTAAGGGGTGTTATTTTTTGTGGTAAGAATGTGTACTCTAATCCACAAAGTGTGCATCTAAACAAAGTTTGTAGTTCAGCAATGCAGCAGTATTTTGACAATGATTTTATTCAGCACAAATTTTTTTGTTCAAGCCCAAAACATGGTGATGTTTGCTTCTGATGCTAACTCAAATTTTTTATTTTACTTTCTTTTACGTCTAGTTCTTTTTCTCTCTCCATTATTTGAAACCCAGAAATTACCCTACAGCGAGTTGTTGCCAGTTGATGGAGCTCCGCCCAAAGAAGTAGAAAATAAACTTCCTAGTGAGCTACCGCAATCCGACCACGGTAAATCTGGGCTGAGTCAGCCTAAAGATGAAATTGTGATAAACCAAGACAGCTGGAATACAAAGAACACTACCCCTGAAGTGTATTCTGCGCGTCTGGAAGATAATCAGGATGAAAAAACATTTAAAATAAGCAGCAAAATCTGTTCTGGACACCACTCGTCTGCTGTGGATGCTCCAGATGCCTGTTTTCGTATGGATACACTTCCAAATGTTTCTCCAGATAGTGGCATTGTTTCATTTGAGGGTTCCCCATTCGGCAATGAGTCTCCCAATTCAGTCATTGGAATGGAGAATAATCATGAACCTCACAGCTCCTTAACTGTTCCTATGGACCTTCAGCAAAGTGGCAAAAAAAATGTGTGGATTCTGATGCCATGGGCAAGTGTGATTCAGATGAAACTTCGGTTTGTAAGGGGGCCAAGGAAAGTGAGATAGTCAGTTGTGTTGTCCAAAACAGAAGAGAAACAAGGATAGCTCTCTCATCGAGAATCCAGAAAATAAGTTGGGCCTTCCAGACACTAATGAAGACAAGAAAACCTCGGAAACAGACAGTGTTTTCTCTACAGAATTGGGGAAAAACGTCTCAACCAACAAGAAGCCTTCCCTTACAGCTGAGCAACATTCCCCAATACAATCTACAGCTTCAGATTCTCCAACTGTCAGAGACGATGTCGTGTCAATGAATGAACCGGTCAAGGAAGATGCACAGAAGGAATCAAATTGCATTGCTACAAATATTATTTTGTCTTCACCTGATAAAATAAGTCAACCAACATGGAGGAAGAAGAGAGGAAAGATGCAAGGGAAGAAGAAGATGTTGCCGTTGCATCATAAGAAGAGCACGTTATACAATGTTGGTGAGAACAAAAGTTCTGTTGTGAAAGGAAGCTATAAAGGTCAGATTCTTGGTTTCTCTAAAAGTGTCAATGCAAGCTGTGATTCAAACAAAGTTGCCAAAGAGGCACATGAAGAAAAGAGTCCAGTGAAATTAGAGGAAAGCGTCCTAGCAAACCATCGATGAAAAGAGGAGTCCTGGACGACCTAAAGGTTCCTTAAATAGAAGATTAGAAGACAATATGCAACGAGGCACTTGTAGGCGCCCATCTACAAAACTCTCCGTTGATGAAACTTCTATGAAACCTGTTAAAGTCTCCAGGACAGAATTTGTTCCTAACGATAAGCGACCTAGGGGACGGCCCCGAAAGTGTCTACTTTCATCAGAAAGTGACTTGTCTTCTCAGGTAAGCCAGGCTAAAATTAAGAAAAGACGACCAAGGAAACGGCTGTTTACTCACATGAAAAAGACGACTCTGGTGAAACAAATGACATCTGAAAAAAGTTGAATGCAAAATCTCAGAAAACATCACTGCAGGATAGCGCAGAAAGTAATTTGTTCAGTCCTTTGGGCAGTTCTGTGTCTGAACCAAGTGTATCAGTTCATGAACCACTGTCAAAAGGAAACATCCCTCCTCCTGTTAAGTCGCCTGTGAAAAAGAGCAAAGAGGTTCAAGTCAACGACAGTGCCAAGGTAGAATATGCAGACAAAACTATTTTCCAAGACACTGATTTACATGCTCTTATACAAAGTGTAAACAGATCTATCAACAAACAGTTCATATCCGATGAAGATAATAATGAAATGATAAGCTCTCTATCCTTTGACAATCCATTCAAGTCAGTCCAGACCCCTTCATTTCCTCAACTGACTCCAACGGTTGAAGGAAATTCAGCCACCAAAGCAGTCAAGCCAAAGTACAAGAAGCCAAAGTTACACGTCATGATGAGAAAAACGAAAAGGCGGAAGAAAAAGAAGCAACTGGAGTTGAGCAGAACCAGCGCATTTGGTGTATCATCTCCAGAAAAAAAGTTATCTTTTTCTCTTCGTGTGTTCAGCCCCCAAGGATTTTGGCATCGAGTCGTCTGAACGTGTTTCAGTCTGGCACTGGGGTAGAAAGCAATCGTGCCACGACTCCATCAGAATCCGAGTTACAGGAAGGTTCTGATAAACGCTTTAAAAGGAAACGGCGTCTGCTGAATTTCAAATCAAAGCATAAAAATATCATCGACCCAGTCTTTGCTGCGGACCTTGACGCAATGGTTTCTGGTCTTCATGAAATGGCAATTTCTGAAGATTCTAACGACAACTTCATCAAGGTACGACCAGTATAAATGCCTCTTCCAACCATATTCAGAGTCATCAAGATTGATGTCTCAAAGAGAGCCAAAGATAGAGTCTTTCCTTTGGAGCCCGTCGCTGTGGACATGACCAAAGGTGTCAAAGTCTAAAAAGATCAGCCCACCGCTGAGACAACAGCTGTTTTTGCTAAATGTTCTGGTAAAAGTGCTCGCAAGAAAAGTTTTTCTGATCAAACCAGTGATTCAAAGGATCAGTTGTCTTTGAGTGATGCCAGTGACCAATGGCTTCCCCCAAAGAAGGCCATCGAATGGTGAACATTGAGAGTGGGGCCTCTCAGTTCTCTCCATCGGTGAATACCAGCGACTCAGCCCTGTACGCTGGCAAGGACACCCCTAATCTTAGTGACAAGAGGAAGGAAGAAGACCTAAAAGAACTAGTGGTCCTGAAATCCTGAAGCAAGGTAAATTTGTGTTCACATGTTTTGCTATTTTAAATTATAATGTCACTGACGAAGCCTGTGGCGTGGGAGGCTGAGTGGTAAGGCTGCCGGACTTGGGATCTTGAGATTACGTTTTGAATCTCAGCAAAGTTTCAACATTGTTTTCCTTAGAAATGACCCTGAGACTTAACATGCATTTTTCCCCACCCATCACAGGTGCAAATGGGTAAGGCACTAGCTCGGGGAGAACAAACCTGTGTTGGTCTAGTGTCATGTCTAGGAGGTGATTATTATCACCTGTTCCCCTACTCTGTCTATAAAATGGAAAGGTCCATCTTAGTTGTGCATCATGTGAAAGTTACATGTTTCGGGTCTATCAGAAGACTGTATCTGAATTAAAAAGTTTTCTTTGAAATAATCTCCATGTTAGGTCTAAGTTGAAAATACTTTTATGCACGTGTTAAATTGTATTTTCTCACAGGCAATCTGAAATGTACTAATTTTTGAATGTTAGGTCTAAAGAAGCCAATTTAAATTTGACTGAAAAGACTCTTTGTGTGTTTTAAAATTGTATTTTCTCACAGGCAATCTGAAATACTAATTTTAAATTACAACCGTACTTCTTTTGTGTTCCTTTTGAATTTTTAGCCCATTGCAGGGGGTAGATTAATTATGTTTTATTTGATGCAAGAAGAGGTTAATCTAGCTTTACCCTGCTTTGGAAAGATAAATTAATTATCAAGAATTGTGTTTAAAAAAAAAAAAAAAAAGAAAGAAAGTAATTTGTGTTCATTTCTGCCGAGTAACACATAAATGAGCATACAACATGTAGAAACCAATGCATGGCAGATGTGATTCTCATACATTCTTGATATGGTTGCAGGAGGAATTGCGTGTAAAAACGTTGAACAAGAATTGACCATTGACACAAGCAGCTGTTCAGGGACGATCTTCAAGTGTAGGAGCCTCAAACTCCTCACCGTGTCTCAGCAGGCTGTCGACCAGGAGTTCCACCATCCCCTCTGTTTCATCTTCCCCTACTGGATCTGTAGTTTCCGCAGTCGCGATAATGTCAAAAATGCGTTGCCAGCATGTCCGATACATTCACACACCCTTGCCAGTCAAGACGACTATTACCGTGTGCAGAGTGTCAACTTATTCGGCACTCCGAGGCAGCATCACCAACCAGTATGTGCTAACCTCCATTGCAAAGATCGTTGTCAACGCAACTCACAGTGGAACCTATTTGTTTATCTAATGTAGACAGTAGTTCAGAATCCAGTCCAAATTACAGACTGTCTGGGTCTAAGGAAAATGTGATCAGACGAACTCAAAGAAAAAGGTAAATCTTCAATGCATTCTGCAGAGGAATCAGATCCGTCCTCTCGGTTGGAGAAAATTGTACACTTCCTTTCTCCTTCGCAAACCTCAACACGGATAGTTCTGTTCCCCCCAAGATCTCTCCCACCAAGGGTCATTCATCTCCACAAAAACGCACTACTTACCAAGACTTAAATCATCAGCAAAATCCCCTGCCCATACAATGGTTTCATCACTGAAATCACCTGAATCAGCTTCTCAGCTTAGACCATTGAGACAGTCTTCGTTTGGGTCATTGGCACCTAGTAATAAAGTGATTATACGTGCAATAAGCCACAAAAAGCCATCCCAATCATCTACAAGCCATTCTGTGATTTTGACCCCGACAATTCTGATTCAGCCACTCAACTCAAATATTGCACAAAACGTGAAGTTGTAGAGGAAATCCAGGCTGCTTTACACAGTGATAGGTATGTACATGATGCTATTCAATTTCAACATTTTCATTATCTATCTATGCCCTTTAAAGAGCAGTTTCAAATAACTTGTTTAAATCAAGGTGTTAGTTATTGTTGATAATTGTTGTACATGTCATTGTTAGTTATTGTTGATAATTGTTGTACATGTCATTGTGTTTGGATTGGGGTGGTTACATGATTCCTTGTCTCTCCATCAGTTTCTGTTTCATTTGTGCATTACATCCTGTGTATAAAAATGTATACATTTAAGACATCTGTTTAAAGATTCAATTGGTTATCATGAGATTGAAGAAAAGAATGAATAAACATAAAAAAGGAGATAATACTTAAGAGCCAATTGAATGTAGGATAAGTTGCTTGCCTTTTACAATAAATGACAACTTCACTAAGAAAAGGGCGGATGAAACATACGTGACATTTCAGGTATAACCTTTCGGCACACAACATACGTGTTTGTTCTGTCTTTCCTGGTTGAGTTGTCACTTACTGTCTTTTATCACTTTTGACTTTTACTCCACTGTGGCTCCTTTGTGTTGTTTTGTCCCACATAAGTTTACTCAAAAGTGACTTACTGTGTTCCCTTTGTGTTGTTTTGTTCCACATAAGTTTACTCAAAAGTGACTTTACTCCACTGTGGCTCCTTTGTGTTGTTTTGTTCCACATAAGTTTATTCAAAGTGACTTTTACTCCACTGTGGCTCCTTTGTGTTGTTTTGTTCCACATAATGCTACTCAAAAGACACTGTGGTAAATAAAAATAAAAAGTGTTGGCGCTTTGTTCTGAAGAAACTGATAATGTTAAACATCCTTGTTTAATTCATTAATCTTTGCCATGTGTTGACTTTATTTTACAGTTCTGATTCTGACTTTTCTACTGATGATGAGGAGCAAGATCAGGAAGTTTCATCTCCATTCATATCTACCAAGGGGCAGCCACTGCCCAACTCCTCCCCAAAAACGCACCAGAGAGTCGGCTTGTTCTCAGATTTCTACAAAGATAACGAGTAAGCTTTTTCCTTCTTTCATTACACGGAAGTTAACAAACTTACCATGTTTTCAGCCCAGAATTGAGAAGGCGGTGATCTCAACACAACAATCTCTTTCTATTCTGTGTTTTGTTTTTGGCTTTTCATTCTTTTCTTTGTTTTCTTTTAATGCTCACCTTGTGTCTTGAAATTCCTATGAAAGTGTGCCAGTTTAAATGTACTTGAATGTGATAAAAAAAAGAAGACTTGATTGTTTTGTCATGTTACACACATCGTTGAGGCAGTCAATAATTTCAATATTTAAGATTTTTATTTGCCTTTTTATAAAAGTTCAAACAACATTGTTGTCGTATATATATAGTTCAATTCACTCTTTTCACTTCATCTGCTGTTTCCTGTTTATTCACCATTAGTGCGGACAGGGAAGATTTCAACGAAACAAAATCCCCCCCCCCCCCCCCCCCCCCCACCTAAATTGGATTGGTTGCTTTTTCTTCTTTTGGAGTGTTGCACTAGAAAATAAATAAATGGTCTTTGTAGCATTCAACACTTTTGATTGTATTGTCCTACAAGTGTTCTGGTGGAAAGGTGTAATCAAGTCTGGTTTTGAAAATTTACGCTTCAATTTTGTTTTCTGAGATGTCATGCTTACTGTAAAAGACATGATTTGAATCAAAGTTGTTCTTTGCCGGAAAATATCTCCTTGGACCACGAGTTTGTGTGGGCGGTTGGCACTGGCACGCACTGCTGGTAGGTCCTACTCATTCTTTTCACTTATCTTTCATCTTGTTGTTGCCCTGAGACGGTCACAGAGATAGTGAACAGGTGAAGTTAAAAGAAACAAACGAGATCATGCGTGTGTGTGAACAGGTGAAGTTAAAAGAAACAGACGAGATCATGCGTGTGTGGTTTGACATTTTACTTGCACAGGCTATGACTTGATATCAATAAACCCAAACAGAGTAAGGGATTTCTGGACAGCTCTTGCCTCTGTCATCAACTCTGCAAGTTTCCCAAGGGGATTCGGTAGTCCATATGCAAGGTGTCGGCCTCTCAACCAAAAGGTAGTGGTTCCGAGCCCTGCCAACGGTTGAAACATTTTCTTGACTTTGTTCTGGAGTAAAATCTACCCCCTTGGTCCAAGTAGGGGGATCGACACTCAGTCCCACTAGCGACGGACGATAAAAAGGAGGTCCCGTGTGCAGATCTCAACGCTCTGTACACGTTAAAGATCCCTTTGGCTGTTAACAGGGCAGTACGGGCAAAATTAAAAAATCCCACAAAACTTACCTTAGTTGTGGATGGGTAAATCAAATAAAAAAAGAAGCAGGTTCCCAATAATAAATCATGTCTTATATCATTACAAGCTTCATAGCAATAAATGACATGCACTTACACAATGTCTTTTTGTTGGTGCATGTGGCCCTACAGAATGCCATAGTTGTTTATATATATATATATATATATATATATATATATATATATATATATATATATATATATATATATATATATATATATATATAATATATATATATATATATCTATTTGTGGTTTAAATAAATGTGTGTGTACATTTTGTTTTGTTGGGTTTGGCAGTAGATCCTACTTCTTTCTGTTCACTCTTTCAAATCTCTTTTCGTCTTTCTGTTTCCTCTTGATTCACCTTGAGATCACCGCATGTGAGTGGTTGACAGGAGATGCTGGTAGGTCCTTCTTTCCTTTCACTCACAATTTCACTAATATCTTTCATCTTGCTGTTTCCTCTGACTTCACCTTGAGATCACTGCATGTGAGTGATTGACAGGTGCTGCTAGTAAGCCCAGCTTCTTTCCTTTCATCTCGAGATAATCGTACAGGGTGGATGTGGGTAAATTTCAATTAAACTTCTTAATTCGCCACGAGATTACCGCATATGGACGGGGTAAATTTCAATGAAATTTCTTAATTCGCCATGAGATCACCGCATATGGACGGAGTAAGTTTCAACTGACAAACAGCATAATAATGATGGACATTTCAGTGAAACGAGCAAAGTTGGATGGGGCCATGCGAGGAAATCTGAGTTTGTAGACGCGGGTAGCAAGAAATGAAGGGTGATGGTTGACGTTCACACAAAGAAACCTACTTTTGGGTACTAGATGGGGAGTTTAGTAGTAGTAGTAGTAGCGAGCTTGAATCTTCGCGGCTCTCCATCATGAAATCGATGGGGTTGTGGCGTGTGCACACTGTTCCCCGTCCCCGTGCTTGTTTTGAATGAAAACAGGTCACGCGACTTAACAAGGTTCATAGGTTATTCATGTGACCAGAGCCACCGATGATTCACAGTGAGGCAGCAGTATTGGAAATGCTATTGATGTTTTGGCACCTTGGATCTCACCGCCTTGCTTTTTTTCTTCTTCTTTTTCTGCTGTTTTGTTTGTTTGTCGTCTTTTCTTAGGGTAAAGAGCATCGGAAGATAGTTTTTTGTTTGTTTTGGGGGCTGTAGGGGTATCGATGCTGGGATAGGAGCGTATGTGTGTACGAGAGAGAGCGGGGGCGGGCAGGCCGTTTTGTAGCTGACGTTTATTACTCAACTTCGACAAGACGAGCTTTGGGGATATCTGGTTAATATAATAATATAAATGTCGTAGTCATGCAATCGGACAAAGTGAAAGCAGAGGCGGCGGTAATGAGTTAAGTATTGTGGGGCTTCGACTTGCAGTACTTCCACCCGTGTGCCGTGCCATTTCCACGGTCCAGGTGACAGGTTTTTCAACGCCGGGTGCCATACCGGGGACATGCGTGGCTTGGACAATAGGCCTGCGACTTGCCAGCGCTTTTTGACAGCCGCCCGACCTTGCCCCTCGCGTCATGCGCACTGCACGCACACCTGGTTTACGGCGCTCCTTCCCCTCCCACTCACCCGCGTTCTTTCTTTCCGTTTCCGTGACCTTGTCATCGACGAGCGCGGTTTAAAATGAAATGGCATTTAGATTGAAATTGAAGCTTTGGTCCGCTGTGGGATAGAAACTCCTTGGCATTGGCATGCGGCGTTGTAAGTTCACATGACATGCATGCATTAGGCAGCGCTGGTGAGGTGGAGCCTGGACCCCGCTTTGCGCATGCTCTCACGGCGTCACACACACACACACACACACACACACAGCTTTCCTACCACTGCCACCACAGCTATTAGTATTAGCTCGTCTGTCAGAAGCGGCGCGGACGACGACGATGATGATGATAACAATTGTGGGAGGGAAGGGGGTGTGGGGGATGGATGAGTTGCGTAGAAAGCGGTGTTTTAAAAGCCTAAAAGGTCATGCTAAGAAAATTAGCAGTTTGCGGTCCTTTACCACCTCGAAGTTGTAGGGGATTGGGGCAATTATTTGTAAAGAAGTGTCTCCACTTGGGGTGATTCGGGCAATTATTTGTAAAGAAGTGTCTCCACTTGGGGTGATTGGGGCAATTATTTGTAAAGGAGTGTCTCCACTTGGGGTGATTGGGGCAATTATTTGTAAAGAAGTGTCTCCACTTGGGGTGATTGGGGCAATTAATTTGTAAAGAAGTGTCTCCACTCGGGCTGGTATCATCGCTGGTGGTTGGCGGGGGCTGCTAGTAGGTCCTAATTTTTTCCTTTTTTTCTTTCACTTATCTTTTATCTCGCTATTTCGACTTCATTCAACCTGAGAAAACCACATTGATGGACGGGGTAAATTTGAATTAAGCGAGCTGAGATCATCACATGCAGTGAACGGGGTAAATTTCAATGAGTCTCAGAAAGAACAAAAAAAAATGTTAACGAAACACCCCTTCAAATCGCCGATGCATTAACCAGAAAACCCTCCAACCAATTAGAATTAATAATAGCCCGAATCTAACCAACAACCTTTCCCCCTCAGAGTAACAATAGTTGTTTTAATAGTGGGAAAAATTGATTGCGTAATTGATTTTATTGTAATGCGCATATTTTTGCCCACATGGCCGCATGCGCACCAAAGTTCACACTCTCTGGTGTACGTTACATTTCCCACTCACACTCCCTGGTGTACGTTACATTTCCCACTCACACTCACAGTTCACTTTCAGTTCACAATCCCTGGTGTACGTTACATTTCCCACTCACAGTTCACTTTCAGTTCACACTCCCTGGTGTACGTTACATCTCACACTCACAGTTCACTTTCAGTTCACACTCCCTGGTGTACGTTACATCTCACACTCACAGTTCACTTTCTGGTGTACGTTACATCTCACACTCACAATTCACACTCTCTGGTGTACGTTACATTTCCCACTCCCACTCACAGTTCACACTCTCTGGTGTACGTTACATTTCCCACTCACACTCACAGTTCACACTCCCTGGTGTACTTTACATTTCCCAATCACACTCACAGTTCACACTCTGGTGTACGTTACATTTCCCACTCACACTCACAGTTCGCACTTTCTGGTGTACGTTACATTTCCCATTTACACTCACAGTTCAGACTCTCTGGTGTACGTTACATTTCCCACTTACACTCACAGTTCACACTCTCTGGTGTACGTTACATTTCCCACTCACACTCACAGTTCACACTCTCTGGTGTACGTTACATTTCCCACTTACACTCACAGTTCACACTCTCTGGTGTACGTTACATATACCACTCACACTCACAGTTCACACTCTCTGGTGTACGTTACATTTCCCACTCCCACTCACAGTTCACACTCTCTGGTGTACGTTACATATCCCACTCCCACTCACAGTTCACACTCTCTGGTGTACGTTACATATCCCACTCCCACTCACAGTTCACACTCTCTGGTGTACGTTACATATCCCACTCACACTCACAGTTCACACTCTCTGGTGTACGTTACATTTCCCACTCACAGTTCACACTCTCTGGTGTACGTTACATATCCCACTCACACTCACAGTTCACACTCTCTGGTGTACGTTACATCTCACACTCACACTCACAGTTCACACTCTCTGGTGTACGTTACATATCCCACTCCCTCACAGTTCACACTCTCTGGTGTACGTTACATTTCCCACTCCCACTCACAGTTCACACTCTCTGGTGCGTTACATCTCCCACTCCCACTCACAGTTCACACTCTCTGGTGTACGTTACATTTCCACAGTTCCCTCTCTGGTGTACGTTAAATAGTCCCACTCACAGTTCACTCTCTGGTGTACGTTACATATCCCACTCCCACTCACAGTTCACACTCTCTGGTGTACGTTACATTTCCCACTCCCACTCACAGTTCACACTCTCTGGTGTACGTTACATTCCCTCACTCCCACCTCTCTGGTGTACGTTAAATATCCCACTCCCTCACAGTTCACACTCTCTGGTGTACGTACGTTAAATATCCCACTCCCACTCACAGTTCACACTCTCTGGTGTACGTTACATCTCACACTCCACTCACACAGTTCACACTCTCTGGTGTACGTTACATTTCCCACTCCCACTCACAGTTCACACCTTTTTTTTTTTTTTTTGAGAGAGAGAGAGAGAGAGACCTTTTTTTTTTGAGAGAGAGAGAGAGAGAGAGAGAGAGAGAGAGAGAGAGAGAGAGAGAGGGGAGGGAGAGAGAGAAAGAGAGAGTTAAACAAACGAAAGGATAGCCAGTTAGAGAGGGAGAGAAAGAGACCTCTCTAGTATGATTAATGCTTTGTTTGGTGATGTCTCCTTCAACACAAAAAACTTTATCGAAGATAATAGAAAAAGAAGTGCAGACTGCCGTACAATGTACTCACAAATGTACTATCACTCGGATCGCTGTTTGATGGTGGAGAGAGTGGGCAAGAATATGCGCATTAAAATCAGATCGATTAGGCAATTAATGTCACCCACGTCTTAAAGTAAGTATTGCCAAAGAGGGGTTAAGACAATAGAATGTGAATGGGCTGCAGCTGATCAAGAGAGAGAGAGAGATAATAGTGGAGAAAGACACAAAAACAAGTCTTACACCCAGAGTTGAGATGAAAAGATAAGGAGGATTTGGAGTGGCAGTGAACACAGTATCAATTGATCGGCATATGGCATTTTGTGGTTTTTGTAGTTTGTAGTTTGCCATTGCTTTTGTAGTTTGTAGTTTGCCATTGCTTTTGTAGTTTGTAGTGGGTGTGTTTGTAGTTTGTAGTTTGCCATTGCTTTTCACGCCGCCTTTACTAACAATGTGGTGGAAAGGGAAAACAAACCAAAAGAATATAAAGGCTTTATAATTATGGAGACGGAAAGGTTTGCGTGCGAGTCTCTGACCGACGCTTTAAGCCCAATGAAATACGCGAGGAGAGAGAGGTAATGACAGCATTATCAGCGATTACTGTTAAATTCAATAAAACCTTTGAACGTGAGAATTATCCGTACCATCCAACAGTTTAGAACCAAGCCAAAAAGGGACAATGACAACATTAAAATGACGCTGCCTGAGAAAACGTTGAAGGCGGCGTGAATATTTTGGTAAAGTTTGTCACTGTTTCTTTTTGAATTTGTATTATTTGTATTATTTTATGTGAGTATTATTTTGTTAATAGTTCAACCATGACAAAACCAAATGCACTCGGGCGATCAAGTTCCAAATATGCTATAGAGTAATCCATCAACTTAGTCATTGAATAGCAAATTTTATCCTCTGTTTACCTAAATTCTGATGAAGTAGAATTGAGCCCCACCACATGTTGCCAATCCCATGGTTCCGGATATTGCTGATTGATATTATATTATACATACATTGTGTTGGCTTTCCGAGTTGATTTAACTGCTGTTTTGTCTTGTTCGTTTGACTTGGGTTTGAGCTTTTTTTCGTTTTTTGTTGGTTGGGGGTTGGGACCCACATCCACCACTGGTATTGGTGTTTTTTTGTTAGGAATTTTATTTAGGGGAGGAATCGGCCTCTCAAAAAAGGTTGGGTTCTTGTGGGATATTTGAGATATTGTGGGGAGTTTTTTTGTGTTGTTGTTTTTCGAGTTAAACCCACCGTTTACTTTATTTATGGTACTTTTTCTTTCGTCTTGTCCCATCGGAGACGGGTTTTATAATCAAATTCGTGTCTTTGTTCAACACTTGCCTATAGTTTTTTACCACACCGTTTTTTCAAACATTCAACTATTACAAAACTCAAGAGGCATACTTTTTGTGTTAATGATCATGTTAAAAAAGTCATTTGTAGAGAAGCAACTGCATTGATGATAAAAAGAAAGAGCAGATCTAGGAAACCTGTGGAGGGGGAGCATGTCAACAGGACAACAGAAAGAAGTGAATAATATCATCTGCTGGTCATGATTGGAGCCGCTACTTGTACGATGCTTGAGATGAAACTTGGGGGTAATGAGCATCGTAGGAATAGCGATGGGTGAAGAGTTAGAGTCGGAAATCGAAACTAGGGAGTTCTTTGTGTGTCTTGTTATTGTTGTTGTTGTTGTTGTTGTTTTAATGTTGTTGTTTTGTCGTTGTTTTCATTTTGTCGGAATGAACGGGAGGGGGGGGGGAGTAGTGAGGCTGGTAAAAAATTTGTTTTTGTACTGTCGCTCGGATATCCGAAAGTTAATTTGGTGTTTAAAGTAAGAAGATACGGGATGGCGTTACCCAGGGTAGGATGGCATTCTCTTGTTCTCTGTATAAAGATCACAAGACACACGCAAATACATCCCCAACTTAGACGCCACAGGGTGGTGAGACAATTGGGAGCCGTTGAAAAGATGGAGGTTTGGGGGGGGAACACCTTTCCAAAAAAACCGGCAGAACAAACAAAAATGACAAAGAATGGTCTGAAACGAACGGCCTTCTCGGAACTCTTTGTAACGCCATGAGAACCTGGTCCCTCATACATGCTCCTCCCTTTGAGCCACCAGGTGGGTCGATTCTAGTACAAGCGCTCTCCTGATCAGAAGACAACCAGGGCCTGTCACGGATCTGTCTTTCTCTCTGTTTGTCTGTCTGGATTACAATTCTCTGTTTGTTTTTTTTTTTTTTTTTTCTCTCTTTTTATCTGTCTGTCTGTATCTCCTTTGTTTATGCATGTATCAATGTGACTAATACAGGTAAAATGGGCATGAAATTTCGAGTTTAAATATCTACTTGTTTTTTTTTTTATGTCTGACTCTCTCCGGTTGACATGGAAACGACCGCCCATCTTGGATCTCCCCAATATTGTCTCAAACTCAATAACGATAGGCTTCCACACTCTTTCTGACTTTGATTTCGTCCATTTTAAACGTTTTATTTATCAAACAGTGATCGTTTGATCAGAAGTACTATTTTTGACAGTTCATGTGTGAATTTAATTTGCCATGTCGAAGTTTTGAAAATCAGTTGTCATGAGAAGAACCTAAAATATCTCAAAATGGGACCGCTACTATGGGGGAATGGGTAACTTTTAATGGTATTATAGGAGAAAATAACTGATCATTTTTGTCCTTTGATAAGTATTTCTACCAATTAACGCCACGCACACCATGGCAAGACCGAATTGGTGGGGGGGAGGGGGTCCTTAATGGCAGGACTTACTTCTTGTCCTTTTTCATTCTCTTTCTCGCTTTGACCTTTCATATTGTTGTTTTTTATCCACCCTGATACCATGGCATATCATGGTGAATAGGGGTACATTTCAACCAGACAAAGGTACTTTGCAGCCACTCCTGGACATACTTCACCAAACATACACTACACACTCACAACGACGAAACGTCCTCCCGCAAACACATACACTTCACTAAAACACGCGCACGGAACACATTACACACACACACACAGATCTCAATAAATGGTTCAGGTCTCCGTCTTCACGTCACCTGAACAAAGACGGGACACCGACGTGATTAGAAATTTTCAATTTTTTGTTTTGTTTGGGTTTTTTTTCAATGTTGTATTTGCCACTAGTTCTCTGTCTCGTTTCTGTCTCTGTCTGAATTCTGTCTGCATCGATACTGAGCTTCTTTTCTGTCTTCTCTCGTTTAATTTTTTTAATTTTTAAATATTTTATATGTCCCATTTTCAGATAGAATCATTCGCTGGCATTGTTTCGCTTCTGCTGCCGTGACTTGAGATATGTGTAGTTTAAAGAGACAATAAAAACGCGAACGTATCCAAGTTATGATGGCGCATAAGTTTTGGCAGTGCGAAGCTGGCTGGCTGTGTTACGGGGGGTCCACGTCGTACCCATGGCTCTCCATCTTGGCTTATGTTTGTTGATTGAATGTAACCACGTCCTCATATCCGGTGATCTCAACGTGAATTGAATCAAAATGAAACAGCAAGACGAATTAAAGATGAGTGAAAGAAAAAAGTTTTGCCTGAAACACACACACACACACACACACACACATTCGTCGGTCAAAGCAGAGGGACAGCGTGATTTGAGATCTGTTTTTAATGTTTTTAGAAATCATTGATTGAATGGGATGACCGACCTAGATTTTGTCCCCAGTCCAACTGGAATCTTCAGTTATACCTTACCTGTACACTACAACAGATAACGAACGATACGCCTGAATCTTTGACGATATGTGCGGGTGTGGGGATCTAAACATAAATATAGATTCCCCTCTCTTCGACTTCATCGGCTTGTATTAACCGTTTTACTCCCGCTCTTTTTAAATCCGATCCATTTCTTTTTTTTCTCAAGAAGAATAATAAAAAAAAAAGCCGTCATGTGAGTTGAGCAAAGTGAAGGGAATAGCAAGGAAACACAGTAGAGTCTGGTAGTGGAGCATCTTCGGAGAATCCCGTCGAAGCATAATATCACCGACCTGAGAGTCTAAACAAGAACAGAGCTGTTGTAGTCCTTGGCGGTGAAAGAGGAACTCACACTTTTTACTTTCAACTTTTCAACCACAGATCGTCAGTTCTCAATATATCATCGGCGTTGTAGTTGTAGTTGTAGTCGAGAAAAAACGCGTGCGACGGTCGGTCGGTCGGCCATTTTGTGGTGGGCCCCTTTGCTTTGCTTTGATTTGCTTTGCTGGTTCGCGATTGACATTGAATGCGTTGCTGGTCGTTTTTTTAGCATGGGTGGCATCTCCGTGCAAAATCGATGCCCCTCCGAAGAAAGACCTCCCCTTCTATTAATGACCTCTCTCATACATCAAGAAGGCTCTCATTATACTGTCTGTCTGTGCTGTCTAGTGTATTACTAATTTCTGACTCTAATGTAACTCTTTCTCTCTCTCTCTCTTATGCTGACTGTCTGTCTCTCTCTCTCTCTCTGTCTCGCCCTCTCTCTCATCTCAAGTCAAATACGCGCAATTTCGATACAACTTGTCTGCTGGCTCTGCCAGTGCCCCACACCCCCGCCCCCCTGATACCTGGGTCTGTTACAGACCATCCCCCTTTAACGTTGTTAATATTTATAACGTTGGCATTAAAGCGAGGTGGTGTTGAAATGTGTCACACTCGCCAATTAAAATGAGGCTTGGGCATGTCTTGCGTCTGCTCTGTTTGTGTGTGTTTCTAATGTATCGCCTGGATAACTGTTTATTACACACGTGTTATTATGATCTTTCAGTTGTATGGTCTGAGTGGCTAATTAGCTACCTGCGTTTATTTACGAGTTCTCGCTGGTTCATTTGAGCGCAATGGGAACAACTCTTCCTATTCATTTGCGAGTTAATTAAATGGTGTCGATGGCTTCATGGTTACTCTGTCTCTCGTGGTGGACGAATCTTTGGGTTTTCTATTGACATTGGAAGACTCTCTGTCTCTGTCTGTCTGTCTGTCTGTCTGTCTGTCTCTCTCTCTCTCTCTCTCTCGCTCTCTCGCCCTCTCTCGCCCTCTATCTCTCTCTCTCTCACAATACATTTTCTCTACCTGTATTATTTCATTTCTTTGAATGACGGTCGGACATGATGTAGAAAGTAGATCTCTCAGTCTCATAGAAAGTAGATGTTCGTCTCTGTCTCTTCTCAGTCTCATGTGGCTGGCCTCAGTCTCCTGCTCAGTCTCATAGAAAGTAGATGTTCGTCTCTCAATCTCATATAAAGTAGACGTCCCACATAGGAAAGTAGAGTCTCTCAGTCTCATAGAAAGTAGATGTTCGTCTCTCAGTCTCATAGAAAGTAGATCAGTCTCATAGAAAGTAGATGCCATCAGTCTCATAGAAAGTAGATGGTCTCTGTCTTACAGATCGTCCCCAGAAAGTAGATCCCAGTCTCATAGAAAGTAGATGTTCGTCCTGTCTCATATAAAGTAGATGTCTGTCTCTCAGTTCATAGAAAGTAGATGTTCTTTGTAGATGTTCATCTTTCAGATGTTCGTAGTCTCATTGAAAATAGGTGTTGTTAGAAAGTAGATTTATAACGTTGGCATTAGAAAAGAGCGAGTAGATGGTGTTGAAAAATGTGTAGAAAGCAGATGTTCGTTCATAGAAAGCAGATGTTGTTAGAAAGCAGATTTGATGCACGTCATGTCGCCAGATGTTCGCCTCATAAAATGAGGCTTGGGCATCGTGTCTTGCTATGTCTGCATGTGTGTAGATGTGTGTCTGATTTGTGTAGATGTTTGTGATTATATCGTCTAGAAAGGATGTGCCTCTTAGAAAGTAGATGTGTTTGTGATTAGAAAGTGATGTTCGTCTCTGGAAATAACATAGAAATTAGGTGTTTTATTACACACGCTTGTTATTATGATTTACACTGCTTCAATGTAGAATTTGGTGTGAGTTGTATGCGGCGGGGTTACTGGAGTCTTTTTATATCTTGGCTTAATTGAGAGCATATGGTGGACCTAGAGCGTTTTATAAAATTACAGAGTAAAACTACTTTATTCGTTGCTTTTTATTGCCCTTCGTCACTTCATTTGAGCGCAATGGGAACAACTTATGTTGAGATATTTTCCTGGATCCTGGATTCATTTGTTTATACATGAGCATATTATATACATGTATTCGTTTTTGTTTAAATCTGGTTTGGTGTCGATGCATAGCTTATTCATGGTTACTCTGTCGGATTTTTTGAATCCAACTACCTTGATCATAGTCGTGGAAGTAAGTGGTTGAGGTTTGGACGAAAAGCGCTTGTTTATGACACGAAGCTTGTATGGTGGAAAGAGGTACAAATTAATTCTATTTAGCAAGACTTGTCCATGATGGTTGTCCACTAAAATATTCGGCAAAGTCAGGAGATTGCCCAGGAAGATTATCATTGCGCTCTTTTTTGTCTCTGTCAGACATTGACAGGCGAATGCCACTGTCTGTCTGTCTGTCTGTCTGTCTCTCTCTCTCTCTCTCTCTCTCTCTCTCTCTCTCTCCTCTCTCTATTTCTCTCTCTCTCTCTCTCTCTCTCTCTCTCTCTCTCTCTCTCTCTCTCTCTCTCTCTCTCACTCTCACATTTTCACTCACTTATGACGATTATCATAACACCTGTTAGTTTGCCTGACCGAACTGCTGAAGTGGCAAGTGCTGACTTGTTTAGATATCGATTCACGTCACACATAGAGATGAACTTTCTATCTTTACACTCCTTTCCAGGCGGGAATCGGAACAAATTTGATTCCAATACAACCCTATTGCTGGTTCTACCAGGAGTCTTGTCTGTCCTGACTTACGGACATGAGTCTAACCTTCTCTTTATGTCTCTCTCTCTCTCTCTCTCTCTCTCTCTCTCTCTTCTCCCCTCTTTCTCTCTCTTTCTTCTCTCTAGAATGCAGCTGAGATGTCTGTCTGTCTCTTTCTTTCTGTCTTAGTCTCTCTCTCTTTCTGTCTCAGTCTCTGTCTGTCTGTCTCTCTTGCTCTCTCGCTCTAAGATTTCCTTAAGTCATTTTCTTTCGCTTATCCAACTCTCTTTCTCCTTCTGTCACTCTTGTCATGTTAATTGTTAGTCTCATGGAGAAGCCGCCCTGACGTTTATTAGAGTGTTGGTCGATTATTGGCATTCTCCTCGATGCGTCAATGTTCTCACAACTAGAACTGACATTACCTTTAAAAAAACGTTAATCACAGGCAAATGGTTTACACCGCTTGTAACGCCCACGGAAACTCAGCTCAGTCATGCAGCGCGCTAACTCACTTGTTTCTTGCGATACATCTCTGGTTGATGGGTGTCATACATTTTATTGTTGTTACCTTTACCCAATGTTAATACAAATGATATCTCAGGATAGATAATTGTATTTATCGAGATTTGCCGTACTGAACATACAGTTTGATCCATGTTCTAAAACAATTCTCATCAAAATATTCGTGAGGTCAGTTGTTTTTCGACCTCGGAGAAATGGATATACTGTCCACCCAAAGTAACGCACACATTATTTCTATGTAACTCAAAATCCTTTCTACGGCTTGTCACTCATATCTCATACGAGCGTCTTGTTTCGTTATGGTGATTGAGTTCTTTTCAACCGATTTGATAAATTATTATTTCTGTTGCAATAATAAATCTAGGTATGAAAAGTTCAATCTCCGTTATTTTGTCCTCTTTTCCCTTTGATTTTTGAATGATAAAATACTGCTTCTGACTGTCTGTTTGTGTCCGTCTGTCTTTCTCTCGAGTGGGAAAAATGTGTGTGTGTCTTTCCCAAGGAATAGAATGTTGGACCTAGCATTTCTAGCATTTGAATTCGGTCATCATAACCCCAAAGTCTGGCATCCTTACCACACTAGGCCACCGCCACCACACCTTAATAAGTAATAAGTTGCATGATACAGTTGTTTTATAAACAAGATTATGTCTTTGGTGGGTCTGCTGGTAGGGGCACATACTTTACATTTGGATGCTCAATTTCTGTGGTGTATAGTAGTCGCTGTGTCTTTTCAATGAACAGGTCGTTTCCCATTTCATTTTCCTATCATTAGGCCTGTCTCCTAATCTTGTTTGATTACTTCATCTCTCACTCTTTTATTTTTACAAGTACAGAATGGCTTGTTCCAGTCGTATATAAGGAGTTTGGATTTGCTTAAAAATAAAACATAGAGTACAGTGCAAATCTTTTCTCACTCAAAGTGTAATCATAATTGATGGAAAAAGAAGAGAGAGAAAACAAACCGAAGAAACCCAAGCCAACCCAAACCACAGCTGAAACCAAAGCAGCTCTTTAGTTTGCTTATCTCTTCTCTTCTTGAAGAATTCTTTATCACATCAGCTTCTCTTTCATACATGTAGATGCTCATCTGCTTCTGTCTCAGTGGATCCAGATCAAGTTTTACCCATTCCTTTCCACCCCCATCCCTCTTGCCCCACATGCAAGCCTCTCTTCTCATCTGTGTTGGTTGCCTGATAACACCAGTTTATGGCTGCAGATTAACATTAACCACCGTTTTTCTCTCAGAGGATGTGTGTACTGTGTGTGTGTGTGTGTGCACTTGTGGTAAATGTGAGAGAGTGCAGTTTTGGATCTCTCTGTGCATTTTGTGATTGAGCACATATAATATGCTGATTTAGTGATCCATGTGTTGTTTTTTTTATGTATAGTTTTTGACATTTTTTCCAAGTGTGTATTTAACAATTTTTGGCTTCCCCCACCCCATCCTTTTTGTCTCCATAATTCCAAGATTAGCCGCTTCAATAACCAGGCTATTTGAGTTACGAGCAGAAATGACATTTCAGATTTAACACATCGAATTGTTGGAAGAGAGAGAGAGAGAGAGAGAGAGAGAGAGAGAGAGAGAGAGAGAGAGAGAGAGAGAGAGAGAGAGAGAGAGAGAGAGAGAGAGAGAGAGAGAGAGAGAGAGAGAGAGAGAGAGAGAGAGAGAGAGAGAGAGAGAGAGAAAGAGAGAGAGAGAGAGAGAGAGAGAGAGAGAGAGAGAGAGAGAGAGAGAGAGAGAGAGAGAGCAGACAGACAGACAGACAGACAGACACCCGAAGACAGAGAGAGACATACAGAGCCAGGCAGGCCGAGACCCGACAGCAACACACACAAACACCCCAGTCACACACACGCACACAAACACACACACATACATATCCCCCTCTCTCTGTCTCTCTCATTTTACACACATGGACACACACACATACACACTTTCTCTAATCGGTTTTACGGTAGCCCGTTTTTCTGCGCTTTTTCTTTTGATTGGCATTAAAAAAACCCCCATAAAAAACAAAAAGAATGAAAACGTTGACGAGGTCAAGGGTAGAATTCTTCCTGACAGTGAAATGTGAAACAAGCAAAGATCATCCATTTAAAAAATTATTGACAACTCCTGCTACTCCTTATATAGACGCAATAGCAAGTGCAAGCTCGCGTGTGGCTCCCCAAGCTGAAGGAGTGGGTTGTTGTGTCTTGGATCGGCACGCCCGAACGCTGTCATGTCAGGAAACATGATATAAACTATTATACGGCGTTCGTTAAGAAAATGTCTGTGTGTGTGTCTATTTCAGGCTATGGCTAGTCTCTATGTATCTGGAGGGCGGCTGGAAGAGGGTTGCTGGAAGAGGTTGGCCAAGAGGGTTGCCGTTAGGCTCCGGTAGGGTCACCCCTTGGCTTTTTCAGTTGTTTTTCATCGGCCTTCTTAATTCACCCTACGATCGCTAAATATGGTGAGGAGGTCCATTTCAATGAAACCACCTGTCTATCTGTCTGTCTTGCTCCTTTGTATGTCTGTCTGTCTGTCTTTTTTCTGCTTATCTCTCGCGGGCGGTTGGCGGGTGCTACTGGTAGGCCTTACTTCTTTCCTCTTTCCTTCCTTTTTCACTTATCTTTTATCTTGCTGTTTCCTCTAATTCAATCTGAGATCACCTCTGCAATGGTGGACAGGGTAATTTCAAAGAAAGAAACACGTGCTTGCTCCTCTTGGCATTAATTCTTTCATTGTGACATGTTATTCAACAATGAGACATTCTTCTTCCTCCTCTGCTCCTGCTCGTCATCGTCGGCGTCCTCAACTTCTCGTCTTCACCCCCTCCCCTAAAGCTTTAGTCGTTAATAAACAATATTTCTGACTCTTCTTCCCCCTAACCCTCAAGGCCTTTTTCACGTCTATTCATTCCACCCTTATTAGTCGAATGCCTTGCTTTCTTTTTTTTTTGTTTTGTCACAGGGAGCTATTCGTGCTCACCTCATTACACTCTGCTGGGTTGTTTTTCTTTCTCCTCTTAAATCACACCTCGGGTGATGTAGGGAGAGTACGAGCGGTGCGTTGCGCGTGGGACGCATGTGGCAAGGCGCCCCACCCTGGCACTCAGGCTTCCCCCGACCTGAGACAGTATGTGGTGGACAGGGTACATTTAGCTGTTGTCTGTCTGTCTGTCTGTCTGTCTCTCTCTCTCTCTCTCTCTCTCTCTCTCTCTCTCTCTCTCTCTCTCCCCTCCCCCTCTCTCTCCCCCTCTATCCCCTCTCCCCACTCTCTTTCTTCTCTCTCTTTCTCTCTCTCTCTCTCTCTCTGAATCTCTCTCTCCCCCTCTCTCTCTCTCTCTCTCTCTCTCTCTCTTCTCTCTCTCTCTCTGTCTCTCTCTCTCTCTCTCTCTGTCATTCACGCGCTTACATCTGTTTCCTGGATTGATCATCAGAAAAATGCAACAAATCTGCGTTACAGCATTTAGTACTTTAAACACTTACAAGCCGGTGTTTTGTCACAGTTTCAAGAGGAACCTGATTTTTGTATGTCCCTGTCTGTCTCAGTATGTATGTCTGTCTGTCTGTTCGTCTGTCTGTTTCTGTCTGCTTCTGACTGTCTGTTTGTGTCCGTCTGTCTTTCTCTCGAGTGGGAAAATGTGTGTGTGTCTTTCCCAAGGAATAGAATGTTGACCCAGTAATTTTTAGCTGATAACCCCAAAGCACTCTTACCACACTAGACCGCCACCACACCTTAATAAGTAATAAGTTGCATGGATACAGTTGTTTTATCAAGATTAGTCTGCTGGTGCCATACTTTACATTTGGATGCTCAATTTTTTAGTGTGTCAATGAACAGGTCGTTTCCCATTTGACCTATCATTAGGCCTGTCTCCTAATCTTGTTTGACTCTTTTATTTTTAGTACAGAATGGCTTGTTCCAGTCAGATATAAGGAGTTTGGATTTGCTTAAAAATAAAACATAGAGCACAGTGCAAATCTTTTCTCACTCAAAGTGTAATCATAATTGATGGAAAAGAAGAGAGAGAAAACAAACGAAGAAACCTGCCAACCCAAACCACAGCTGAAACCAAAGCAGCTCTTTATCTCTTCTCTTCTTGAAGAATTTTTAAAGAACGTGAAGCCATCTGCTTCTGTCAGTGGATCCAGAAAGCCCATTCCTTTCCACCCCCATTTGCCCCACATGAAATCTGTGTTGGTTGCCTGATATCACGTTTATGGTGAATAATAAATATCGAGGAACTGTGTGTGTGTGTGTGTGTGCACAAGTTTTGGATGCAGATTGAGCACATATAATATGCTGATTTAGTGACTCATGTGTTGTTTTTTTTATGTATAGTTTTTGACATTTTTTCCAAGTGTGCATTTAACAATTTTTGTATTTTTGATTTTTGAAATGTATTTTGAATTTAAGGCTGGCACAGCTGGTTTGAGAATGCATTGTAGGAATGACTTTGTGTTTGCTTGGAGACAATTTAGAAGTTGAAAATGAAAAATAAAGGAAGAAAACAGGCAATTTTATATCTAATGTATCTAATACAATCACAAACCTATGTCTTGTATTTATTTATCTTACATTCTGATTTTCAAAAATGAGAATAAAAATTTGTTGTTGTTTATGATGTACTGATTACTGATCAGGGAGACCCAAGTTTATTTTTGCCTCTCACATTTTTTATGGGTTCGTGTTACAACATATGCATAAAAATATGTGAAAGAACTGAAATGTGATATCACAATGTCACAAGGATGCAAATGAATGTGAAGTTCGGCAGAGTCATCGATTTTTATTATTCTATTTAAGGAGCCTTTTAGAATGTAGAAGTTGAAAATGAAAATAAATACATCACATCTTCAGTTTGCCTGAATATTTTGTATACATTTTGTATAATATATGAATATTTAGTGTACATCACAAGCCTATTTTTGTATACGTATAAGATATGAATATTTAGTGTACATCACAAGCCTATTTTTGTATACGTATAATAATGAATATTTAGTGTACATCACAAGCCTATTTTTGTATACGTATAATAATGAATATTTAGTGTACTCATCAATTTCATGACGAAGTAGTAAAAATGTAGTGACAGGCAACAAAATGTTTACTTTCCTTGCAGACCGCGACGACGCTGTGAAAGCATGGTGCGATGTCGTGACAAGCTGGCCTATGTCCGAGAAGAGCACGAATTTTGGTCTGATGCCCTATGCCCATCCATGTAGGACAGCACATGAGGCAGGTGGAGGATTTCAAGCTGCCCTACGACATGTGGTGGCTGGACGACACCAACAGGTGAGAGAAATACGTTATTATAATTAGCTGTTTACTGGTTGGATATACACCAACATGTTAGAGACATGTAGGCTGTTTACTGACTGGACATACACCAACAGGTTAGAAACACGTATTATAACTTGGCTTACTATTAGTTCCCCCCCCTCCCCCCCCCACCCCCCCACCCAAGTGTCAGCTGTTTATGCCGCTTTTTAGATTTCTGGGATTGCAATCACTATTGTTTCCATTTCCTATCCCTCAAAGGGAAATTCACATTCAATGATCTAGTAAGATGATTGGTTTTTTAGCTAGATTTTACTTAATAGGACACTTTCAGGGAAAACATTCATCTGTGAAAGGGAAGCACAATGAAAATGGCCATTAAAGGGATCAAACAGGAAGGTATCAGCCTTCTATCAAAAGGTTGTGGGTCCAAGCCCAGACAGTTGAAAGTCCCCCCCCCTGCCCCCGCACGCACGCAAGTGGTCTTGGTAGGTTGGTTGACACTTAATCCCACTGAGACTAATAAAAAGGGAGAGGACCCATGTAGACTCAAGGCAACACTGCATGTTTAAAGATCCCATGACTGTTGACTATATTTATTTTTTTGGTAACAAATTTATGTGTGTTCTCCTATTCTCTAAAGCATGTAACGTTCGATGTTCGTTGTTCATGCTTACATTAATTTTGTCTGTTTTTTCATTTTCGCTTTGTTATAGCTGCCAAAGAAACTGGAACCAAAATCAAATTCCGAACAATCAAATCAAGTAAGTTAATTCTTTTTGCTGCATTTTTAAATATCTGTTGCGTGTGAATTCATTCCACAATAGCATCAACGATTGGAGTCACTTTGAATAATAAGATGAATATATGATATTTGTCAAACAATCTTTATCAGCTTAAAAGCAATCTCAATGTTAAACTATGTAGACTGATTTTTGTTTTCTGTCGCCAGATGTGTACAGTGATAGTAAGGTAAACAGTCGTAAAGTGGAACACCCGATGTGCAATTGTAAACCATTGCCCAATGGAGGGACTGGCTGTCCGGATGATGTGCCTCAACAGGTACGAAAATGCACATCATTGTACGACTGACACCAATGTGTTCTTTGATTAAAAAATTACCCATGACCATGGCTACCAATAGGTATTTAGTGTGGGATTTTTGCTCTGGAGTCGGAGAGAGTCGGTTTTTACCTTGAAAGTGCGTATACGCTATGTGATGAGGGTCAATTGTATTCTTTTAATGGAAGAAACCTTCCAGTTATTCAGAGAGATTGGGTGAAAGTCTAAGATGCCACTCTTGAGTTCACAAAGCAATCTGACGATGGTGAAAGTCTGTAGACGGACAGGGAGTTGATCCAAGTTAAATTATCAACATTCTCCTGTAGTATTACGGGGCGCAGTGCAAGTAAGAAAATTAGTTCACACGATCAGAGTGTGTTTTATGATTGCTCTACTACTTTTTTCTGTGCCATTTTGCCTCTGTAAGGACTGAGTTCTTATTGAAATTCAAATTCTTTCCATTTAGGATGATTTACACTGAGTGCTCACCAACCAACTGTCCCCTGGGAGGAGACTGTTCCAACCAGAGAATCCAGAAACACGAATGGGCTCCAGGTATAGAGAAATTCCTTACGAACCGTCGCGTTCAGGCGACAAAGCTGGTCAAATCAGGTAATTGAAAGTTTTCACTCCGTGTTCTGTGTAGAGGGCCGACTTCTTTCTTTTTCACACTTCTGTCATTTATTTTGCTGATTTCTATTAATTCATCCTGAGATCACCTTGTATGGTGACAGGGTAAATTTCAATCAACAATCAATCTTGTGTAGAGACACTGCTGAGTATTGTAATCAAAGAAGGCAGTCATCTCTCTATGGTTATCTGTGGTGTTAAACATGTGGCAATAGAACAAAAAGTAGCTTAAAACACAAACAACAGTGTTCAGATCTTCTATGAACAAGGAAACTGATGTGTAATAGGAAGGAATGCCTATCCCTACCACTCACCCTGTCACATCACATCATCGAAAGCGTGTGAAACCTGCGAGCTCCCAGGGATCCCTTGGCAGCAGAAAGTTTCAGTCACTGATTGGCGTCAATCCTGTCTCTCACCCCAGATGGTGGTTTGGCAGAACGACGCCGTTTTTCGTAACAAGCACACACACACATATGAAAGTTTCAGACTCACCCTGTCAACCATGAAGAAGAAGCTTTGCAGAGGATAGACCTCTTGAATTCAGAGTACAAACTTTGATGTTACGTGGCTTAACATTGTTATGATGATGGCTTAACATTGTTATGATGAAAGGCATTGATGGAAATGTTTCACATTGTTCTCAGGTCAATTTCTGTTGGAATACTTGGGTGAGGTAATCAGTGAGATTGAATTCCGCCGACGCATGATGGAAGAATACTCTGAGGAATGCCACCACTATGCTCTCCACCTGGACTCTGGCACTATCATAGACGGCTATCGCATGGGAAACATCGGGCGCTATGTCAACCATTCGTGTCAACCAAACTGTGAAATGCAGAAGTGGTGAGTACATTGTATTCAAGGGAAATTTTATGAGACTTATTTTGGGTTGAGTTGTTCAGCAATATCGCCCTCTCAGGAATACGCTATCTGGTCTACGCTATTAAAGTAGAGCAAAATGTAGATATGCCGATGCTCTCTTATGTTTGGTGTCACAACAAGATTTCAAATTCAATGCCTAACATTTACCCCAAACAAAATCAGTTGACTTTATATTTAATTTTTTGAATCATTAAAATTGTATTTTTACATTGGGTAGAGCACCCCCAATGAATGTCAAGTCTCTATCAACCTGCTAAGCATAAAGAGCATGCCATGAGGCCTTTGTTGTAAGGTTGCGTAATTGAAGACTCCAGCCCCATTTTAGGCTGGTTTCTGAGCAAATATATGACTGGGGATTAAGGTGGTGAGGGTGACTACTGACTCTACAGTCGGCGAGGTGATTCTCCTTTTTCTGTACCTGGGCCCCAAAGGAGACATTTGTTTTATGCTTACAGCACAGTTGCTCCCTTTCCTGAAAAGACGTGCATATCATGATATTATAATATGAGTTGAATCTTTTTCTTTCACAGGAATGTGAATGGCCTTATCGGATGGTGCTATTTGCATTGAGGGACATTCAACCCTTTGAAGAATTAGTGTATGACTATAACTTTGATGCTTTCAATCAGAAAACACAGGTAAGAATCTTTTACCTGTGTAATATTCTGATCTTCGTTGACCCATTGTGTAATGCTCAATTAATTATCTTTTAATAAGTGTCTTTTGCAAATTGTTTTCAAGTGTAATTACATGATTTAAAAAATTGTGTTTTGTACTGTGCGTCTTTCTTTCACAATTTACTATGTGCCTTGAGCTCCATTCACTGGTAAGTTAAATGGACAAAATGTACATTTTGGAGTCTTTTATGTTAAAATGTTGTATAAGATATATTATCAACACAAAAACAATGAGACCTTCTTCAAACTGCAGACAGGAATGTGGATAATAGCCATACAAGCAAAATGATGATATTGATTATTGTTTTCTTGTTCTTGTTCTTCTTCTTTTCTTTCTTCTTCGTCTCGTCATTCTCCTTCTCCTCCTCCTCCTTCTTTTCCTTCTTATCATTATCATTATTATCATTGTCATCATGATTTTGTTTACTTTTGTCACTGTAGCAAGAATGTCGGTGTGGTAGTGAAGAATGTAGAGGTGTCATAGGCGGCAAAACACAACGCACAAACGGACTCAGTCGCACAGAAAAGGCCGATGACTCCAGGATAAGAGGAAATCAAAATTGATGAGCAAGAAAGCAAAGGAAAAGGTGAGGGTGATTTCCAGTCAGACAAAAAACCCATGTCAGGACTATTGGGGTTATGTGCAGACAATGTTTAAACGGAAATCTGTATATGAGTGAATAGAATAAAGAAGGAATGGTGTGAATAATGATGATATAAAGATAATGAATAAATGATTGAGTGAATGAATTAATGAGTTAAGGGATGATTGAATAAATGAATGAATGAATGAATGAATAGTTTTGAATAATAATTTGTAAAGTATATTTTTGTTATATTCATTATTTATTTTAATTTTGGTATTATTGCATATGCTGTTGTCAAAACAGGAAAATAAATTTCCCATAGGCACAATAAAGTATATTAAATTGAATTGAATTGAAAGGTTCAAATGTATTTTGAGTACACATAATTTTGTATCTCTATGTTTCTTTTTGATTTGATTTGATTTGATTTGATTTGATTTGATTTACTCACATCCGCAACCAAGGTGATCTCGGGGTTTCGGGTCAAATTTTTAATGGTAAACAGTCAAGGGATCGATAACGGTCAAGAGTGTTTGGAAAAAAAAGAATGAAAGGTAATTTTCAACCGTCAGGGCGTGAGCCCATGACCTTTTATTGGACAGGCTACCTTCCTGCTTTTGGGGGACCCCCCCCGAAGGCATTGTGAGGCTTTTGGTGTTGTGAGGTATTCGGTGGTCTTGTGAGTTTGTAATCACAACGATATATGTATTTGAAAGTTTATTCTTGAGATCCTAAGTGCTCTTCTTGTCTACGAGTAACTGAACTGGATTCTTACAATAGCCCTGTAACACTGGCAAGGTCGGATCTCATGTCGTTTTCGTATTTTGTCTTTTCTTTCAGAAACAACTTGCTGAGGCAATGCCAGTCCTGCCGCCAACCAAACCTATGACTTACAAAAGAACGTTGCTATGCCCGCAAGCATAGAATATTCATTGTGAGGAATGTAGATAAGGTCCGCAACCAGAGGCATCCTGGGCAGATTCTGTCCGTTCCTAAAGAAGAAGTTGGGACTGCCGTGAAGGTCAACTGTGTTACATCAGGTGGTTATTAATTATAAAAATAAAAAAAAAAATGTCTTGCCGGTGAAACTGTCTAAGCACTTAAGATGTTTTGATTTGCTGTAGTTGGATTTAATATCATGAACTGTTGCTGCTCAGTATGAATGGCTTTCTAGACATTGTTTTGGCGTAAATGGTCATTTCATCACATTCTTAAAAAAGAGTTTATTTTGTTCAAACTGCTTTATAATTTCATTCTGTGTATGTCAGATCAGGGTGGGTTTTTTTCTTATCCTCCTGGGATGTTGAAACAATGAGTAATAGTGCCATTCTGTTCATGGCTTTGTTTGTATGTCAAGTTGAATAACAATGTTAACTAGTCAAAGAATACCTGTCAAATGTTGTATCAATCAAGTGTAAAGTTTATCTAGCACCTTTTCTTGCTCATCGATGTAATATGGGGGGGGGGGAACCAAATCCGTAACACAAAAGGCCATGTTAGATCTTTGTGAGACAACTTTTTCAAGTTGATAGAGCGCCGTTGGCCAAGTGGTTAGGCTGCCAAACTTGGTATCAAGAGGTCCTGGGTTTGAATCCTAGCAAAGCTAGAACTGGCGTTGTGTTCCTTTGGAAAGGCACTTAACACACATATTGGACAGCTTGGGAGTTTACTCTGTGACAGACTAGTGTCCTGTTCAGGAGGTGCTTATTACCACCTGTTCTACTTCATACCATAGAAACTGGGATTAGCTACGGCTCTGTGGGCCTGAGGGCCTTGAAGGAAGTTTACTTACCACTTTTCAAGTTGATATTTCATAATGACCCATGAACAGAAAGACAACAACAGAAATGTCGTCAGTTACATCACCTCGACTGTATTATTTAGGATGAGCAATAAACTTGTAAAATAAATAAACTCTTAAACTCGATTGAGAGAAAAATATGAAAAAGCTCTTCACGTACAATAATATTTGTTGTATTGTTTCAGATGTTACTAGCTAATCTCAGTGAGAGTTCAGTGAAAACAAGGTATGTGTCATTTACATGGTAGATAATAATACAAAAAAAGTCACTAAGTAAGTTAAAGTGAAATGAATTTTCTAGATTTTCTTTTTCCTGTAAGTAAAGAATGAGGTCATCCATAAGTTGTATGAGTGCTTTTCTCAATAATCCAGACAGATTCAAATTTGTCCATTGAGGTTGTCACAAATTAGAGGGCTTGCTTGCTCAGTCAATACAACGTCAGACTATCACCTAGGAGATCTGAGATCCATTTTCAGTCCAGGAAAATTATTCTGGGGTGTGGAAAGTAATGACAAACTACCACATTATGCCCTACGCTCAACTCTGAGTTTGTGGTGTCGAATGCTGAGGGGTAAGGCTGTCCAGACTTGGGATCATGAGGTCCTAGGTTTGAATCCTAGCAAAGCTAGATCCGGCGTTGTGTTCCTTGGCACAGACACTTGACACACATTTCCCCTGCTCAACCCAAGTGCAAATGGGGATAAAAATCTGCGTCCTGTCCAGGAGGTGATTATTATCACCTGTTCCAATTCACAGTACAGAAACGGGGATATGCTCTGGCTCTGTGGGCCATAGCGGCCTTGAAAGAACTTTGATATCAATCCCGAGTATGTGGCTTACTTTCTTGTGTTTCCCTTGGTGGCGTTGTCACTTATTGTTGATTATCAATTTTTGCTATAAGTTAAGTGAATAGAACTTTGAATTTAGAGGGAAAAAAGGAAAGGAAAGGAAATTTTGCTTTTTTTAAAACATGTGGATGACGATTTATTCTGGTAATATTCTCTCTTTCAAGACTGGCCGCACTTGCCAAAGATAACCCTGAAATACAGCTGAGGCGACACAGACTGGCCCAGCTCTTTGACAAGATGCTCACTGAGTTGCTCTCCTTGAAAGGTTTGTGGCGTTACCGAAAAGCAAAAGAAAACGAAATGTCTGCCGTGGAAACAATATTGGCACTAGATGTTGTTTGATTGCATTATATTTCATGGCTGCTCAAAACGATCTCTACTCGGTATTTTATGACTATGTACATTCTCTCTTGAGAGTAAGAGAGATGAGAGACAATGACTATCGGCTTGGGAAAAGTTGGAGAAGTAATAGGTGATTAGCAGAAAATGTGTGCTATGTACCCATCTGCCCTTTCTACTGTAATTTTAACTAATGCTAAGAATAAGATCATGGTAAACTGTCAGATTTAATCGCACTGAGAAAAAACACAGAGTGCATAACTTTAACAGCGCCGCGCCATACTGCTATTTCTGTACACAAAATTATACTATTGGAAGTATCACAGCGGATATCTTCGGTTTGAGAGATGTCAAGTAATGCAACTTTGTGAGTTTTATCTTGAATACTTAACCATTGATGAGTAAAATTTTGTGATGTCTCATCCTCGCAGGATGTTTGTTTTATCTAATGTTTAAGTTTTGTTCACGCTTGGTGAAAAAAATACGATATTTTCATTCATAATAACTCTGTTGTTTAATCACTTACATTTGTTGGTAATTAATCTACTAGTTTTGGAAATACACAGCTGTAGAAAAATGAATTAAAAAGCTAGTTCATTGTTATTCAATTAGTCAGATTTTAAAGTCCATAAATCTCTCCTCGTACGGCTCGTACGGCACAATAGGGAATTCCCTAACGGCAGGTAATTTGGCGTGACTCAACGCGTTAACAGGAGTGTCGGCCACGGCTGCGCTCAACTAAAAGAGCGACTGCCTACAGCCGTGATTTACACATTTCGTTATCATTCTAAATGGTACACATTATTATTGTCTGCTTTGATATGTTTTTGTATTAAAATATTTCGTTATCAATTTTGTATAAAAGAAATATATTTTTAAATCTTGTGTAAACATTTTGGCAGCTGTAAAAGATTAATTTTCGTTGTTGCTTTAATCTTCCTTTATCACAGATGAGGATGGCAATTGCATGGTCACACCACTCTTGTCCCTTCCTTCTCGCAAAAAGCAGTTTGAGTACTACAAAATAGTGAAAGATCCCATTGACATGTCCATGATCAAACAGAGGGTGAAAACAGGTTTTTACGACCATCTGAGTTACTTCAATGCTGATGTCATGCTTCTCTTCACCAACGTTGAGGTGAGTGTTGAGCTTTTGTCAATGAGTGGAGTCCAGCTTTTCAGTCTTTCATGTGGTTTGTCCTATTGTATGATGGTTTGTGATTCACCCAACTGGTGTCGGTGGCCGAGTGGTTAAGCTGCCAGACTTGGGATCATTAGGTCCTGAGTTTGAATCCTAGCAAAGCTAGGCAGGCCTGCCGTTGTGTTCCTTTGGAAAGACTCTTTAACACACCTTTTTCCCACTGGACCCAGGCGCAAATGGGTACAAGCACTAACTTGGGAGAAAAAAACTTGGCAGACTAGCGTCCTGTCCAGGAGGTATTTATCATCACCTGTTCCACATCATGCTGTAGAAACCTGGGATAAACTGTGGCTCTATGGGCCATAATGGCTTTGAAAGAACATATCTTCTTGGTTCACTCGAGATTTATAGTTGTGAAGACTTTGAAACCGAGATTGTCAGTTCAATCTTTGAAAGTAAACCCAGTAAACGTAACATGTCTTCTGAGCTCTGTGCTGAGTTTTGATGCTCGCGTAGCTTTCTTTTATTTATTTCTTCTTGATGTTTCAGACTTTTTCTTGTTGCTCGTTTACATTCTGATAATGTGAAGACTCCTATAAAGTCTTGCAAGCATTCTAGTTACTGAATGCAAGATGTCATACGTTTATAAATTTATGTTGACTTCAACTTTTTGCTTTTTTTCATTTTTTTCGTTGTCTACTGTCCTTTTTTTTTGTTTTTCTTTTCTTTCTTATGACAAAAGGAAAAGGTAAAATGCTAAGATATCCACAAAATAAAGTATTTGAGAAACATTTACTGTATCGTCAGGACATAAGCTAAAGATTCCCGACGCAAGATTGAAATTACTTTTGAAATAAATTTTTAACACATTGACTATGCTTTTAAAAATATTCATGGAAATAATAAAAAAAAAAAAAAAGTACTTAATAGTCTATTCAGACAGTTATGAGGACATTAGTCAGTCACGGACCCTGAGATCACCGTCATGGTGGACAGGGTTTACTTCAAAGAAACAAACACGAGATTGACAATGCGTTGCTTTTTTTCTCTCTCACAGCTGTATTGTGGCCACAAGTCGGATCTAGGCCAAGTGATTTTGAAGCTCCGCCGCATCTTTAACTGTGTCAAGCAAGAGATGGCCGGCCAGCTGGATGAGGAGATGGGCCCAGGCACCACCAAGATGTGCATGGACTCCGATCTGGAAAAAGCTGGAAATGGCTGCTATTAAAAGTAGGGTTGATGACGCTACCCTCTATACATACAGTTTTAGGATTGGACATTGTAGATAAATTAAAAAAAATCGATGAAGCATTTAAGTAATTCAAACATTGATATAAAGCGATTTTTAGAAACTGAAAAACTCATAACAGACGCATTCTTTTATCATATCCACCATCCTATTTTTGCCACCATTTTATCTCTACCACCATCATCACGATATGAGAATATAAAACATAAGTGAGACATTCAATTCACATAATCTTTGATATATGCCAGTTTTTTCATTGAGTGCTTTCATGAGTCAATTTTAGTATTGTTTTCATTGCTTAAGAAACCATGCTTTCAGTTTGAAATGTGAAAGCCTGTTTGTATGAGAAATGTTGTTTTTCCATTGACAGCTATTAAAGAGCCTGAAGAGGACATCATCAGATGCATATGTGGAGTCACTCGGGATGAAGGCCTTATGCTACAGTGCGAAAAATGCATGGTATGTTAAAACATAAATCCATCTCTTAATCCTCTCTGGTGAACGGTTGGCGGGTGCTGCTAATAGGTCAGACTTCTTTCCTTTCACTCTTTCACCTATCTTTTATCTGGCTGTTTGCTTTTAATTCACCCTGAGATCACTGTATATGGTGTACAGGATTAATTTCAATCATGTAATCAATCAGTTTTTCTCTCTGTCTCTCTCTTGTTTTTTAGTTCTACAGGCAGATTATGAATGTAAATACCATGTGTTTGTATATAATATTGTTATCCAAATAAATCCTTAGCAAATTTTGAAACGTGTATGGTAAACTTGATTTTACTGAAATTTTCACTCAGAAATGGCAGCATTGCGACTGTGTACGAGCCAGTGGAAAGGAAGAGCACTATTTGTGTGATCGCTGTGAGCCAAGGTATTACGATCCGGTAAGTCTTGCTTTGGACACTATTTTGTCAAATGTCCTCGCCTTGACCGTTTAGCGTCCAAACAGACAAAACCCGACACAAGCATAACCCCCGCTGAAAGTCTAAACTGACGGAAACCGACAGCCGCCAACGAGGGTCCACATTGTTCACACCGACAGAAACCGACATGTCACAAACCTCTTATTTTGCCATCTCTCATTGGTCACATAGATGCTGTTATTGTAATAGATTTACATTGGAATACAAGAAGGCAGATCAGGGCAGAGTCATGTGACCTTTTGAGTGTATTAGCGTGTAGGTGAAGACCGATGTAAGATCAGCTGGCAGGAAGTGAGAAAATTTAAAACAAACCAGGTTGCCACGGAGAGAGGAAGTTGAACATATAGAACAAGATGGCCGTTGCTTAATGCAAACACTAAAGGGTTAAAATGCTAATAATATTGGTTTTTGCAGCTTAATGTGTTCATATCATGGCAAGGTCAATGATCATGTTATCCTTTTCCTGGCAATGAAAGGTGATTCCATGTCATCCCTGATGTCAGTTTTGTGCTTTTTTTACCATAACCAGTAAATCATTTCTTAGTGTAAGTGTTGAGTTTGAGAGCATTTTCCTCTATTTAAAAGCATATTCCTTTACCTTTACACAATGTTATTACCACTGTCATCCATCAGGAAATTCCCTGGCACCAAATCCATTGATTCCATGCCTGACTGCACCCTTTTCATGACCCTGCAAAAGACGAAATACAGTACGCAGTCGGAGATTGTGTCTACGTAATGCGGACTGTAAAAGGACGGCCTCTGGCACCCCATTGCGGTCCTCACATCGTCTCATGGCTACTACCAACCCAGACAGTCTGGATATTTTTCGAATTGACAAGTTGTGGAAAGATCCAAAGTAAATCATTTCTTGTATATTCTTTTGGTGGCTTGCTAATTCGTTTATTGTTTGCTGTACTTTCTTTCGAGATATCAAATACTACTGTGTATTATTTCTGTAGTTTTGCTTCTGATAACAACTTGTGTTTGACTGAAATGTTTTTCTGCCACGGTTTTGTTAGCATTTTGCATGATTAGTGAATCTTGACGGTTTAGATTGTTTTTTTTTGGGGGGACTGGCATAAAAAGAAACTCTGATGTATGGAGCTGTAGTAACAAAGGAGATTTCTAAGAGTAATGACATTATCATGAAGAAAAGAATTGGTTTGAGGTTTTCTTCATAGGCAATTAAATTAAAATATGATTCTTTTGTTTCATTAATAATGCTCTTCACGTTTTTACAATTTAGTTAAATTTGGTTTAACTTTCCTCTTATATTATTTCCAGGGGTGAAAGATTTGCCAGCGGCACACCATATCTTAGGCCTCAAGAAACGCTCCATGAGCCAACTCGGAAATTCTTTCACAATGAAGTAAGTCTGATTTTAGTGTTATTGATTACTGTCTCCTTATTTAGAACAGGTTGTTTTTTTCGGTTGACTATAACTTATTTATCAGAGGGCATTTATGTGTCTCACTTTTCTTGTAAGCTTCCATTTCATGGTTTCAATAAGTGAAGGGGTCAGTTCAATAGTGTGCCTTTGTCCATTTCCGTGAAAAACGAGACAGGGAGATAATCCTATGGAATGAAAGGAAATCATGCTTCCTGAAAAGTGTGAAAATGATATGATGAAAATACGCCATGTTTACAGCCATTTGAACTTGGAATTTCCAAAGCCAACAGTGCCAAAGTCCATGGTTTTTGGTATTTTTCTTGAAATAACGTAATTGGGATGTAAGCACACCATTGAAATGACCCCTTCAATTGTCGTGAATAATACAGAGCCACAGTGGAGTGAAGTCAAAGGCAAATATGACAATAAGTCCACATTGCCACATCTCTCTGTTGTTTTACGTTATTTATCTTTTTAAAAATATTGCTAATATATCTAGATCTATAGTCATCTTCTTTGTCATACTACTATCGGGACATATGCCGGAGGTATTACGAGATCTAGATTCTAGATATTAGTGGAGTTGTCACTTATTGTCATATTTCATTTCTTTAACTTCACTCCACTGTGGCTCCTTCATATTATTCACAACTATTTAGACAATAAGTGACAACTCCACTAATAAAGACAGAACAAACACGTGACGTTTCGGGTATAACCCTTGGCCAGACAACAAACGACAAAAAATCTAGAATCTAGATCTAAATATTACCTCAGGCATCACACAATGTGATGTCAGAAGAAAAACAGAAAGGAGAAAGAAAGAAAGAAAAAGACAGTGATGATAAGAAACGAGCAGAGTGGGTTGTGAAGAATGAGCGAGAGTGGAAGTTTCAGATCTAGAATAAAATAAAAATATGAAAATTAGTAAGTAATAAAAGGTGAGAAGGAGATAGAGAGAAGGGGAGAAATAGAGAGAGAAAAGGAAGAAAAAGGCAGGGAAGAAAGAAAGGGGAGAGAGAGACATGTGAGTATGGGAAACAAGAACGAAAAAATAGGATAAATATATATCTCACTGGGTCTAGAAAGAAGAAATGATAGTGAATGAAAGGAAGTATCAATCAAGGCAAAAATTTACACTGAAGGTCCGAAATGTATATAAATTACAAATGTATCGATGCAATAAGGGAACAGAGTAAACAACCTATGTGAAATTTCAAAAAATGCCAGTTAGCACTAGCCGATGCTTTCCAAATTATCGAAGTCTTAAGTATTTTCTCCTTGGTGATAAAATAGGGTCTATTCCGTAATGGTAAGAAACCGTGCTCAAAGTTGCTTCCGGTAAATGGTGAACATAGAGTGGGGAAAGAAAAGAAGAAAAAACCCATTGAGTATGCTACCATAGATGGGCACACGGGGTGTGAACTGCCAGAGGGACCCAACTTTGCCCGGGATACGAAGGCGGGGGGGGGGGGGGCAGGGTTAGGGTGGGTAAGTTTCGAGGAGGGGTGGTGGTGGAGGGCAGGGAGGATGGTGAAGGGTCAGGGATAGTAATAGCGTGTGCCCGACTATGGCGTTACTGCAGAGAAAATTATACAAATTGGTAGCGTACTGCATGGTTTTTTTGTGTTTTTTTGTTTTTTTTCCCCCCTCTACGTTCACCATTTACTGAAGGGTTCAAAGAGTTGAGAATGTTTTATAATGCAAATAACCGTAACTGTTCACCTATGGAGGTGAATGTGTTCTCAGTTCAGCCACCACCTCCTCTCCTCCTGCTGGTGCACATCATGTTTGTTTTACCGATGAGTTTTTCCGATGTATGATTTGTATTTTTTAGATATCTGTGAAATCTAGTTTGAAAGTAAGGGCTATTTTTATGAAAACTTATTGTGATCTTTGTATGTAATTTGAGGATTTATGCATGTATGTGCATGTGGGGGATAGAATCTCTGTGTGAGTTTTTGTGTGTGTATTATGTCTTTGCACCACAATGTAATTTCTTCTATGAAGATAATAGGATACGTCTTAATTCTTGAAATATGTGATGGATTAAGAAAACCCAATATTCCAATGCCTTATGATATCCTCTCTCTTCCAGCTTTTTCGTACTCCAAACTATGAAATCATCCCACTGGATCTGGTTATGGGCAAATGTATCGTCATGGACCCCAACACTTACAGCAAAGGCAGACCCAAGGCGGTCAAGGAGCAAGACGTATATATTTGTGAATACAGAGTGGACAAGACTGCCCATCTTTTCCACAAGATAAAGGAAATTTGGTAATTGTCTTCAAATGCATGAACTGTTTATGATTGTAGAGCTTGCCTCTTTATTACCTATTTATAGGAATGCAAGAAAGAAGATTTCTCATCAGAAACGTGGAAGAGATACAGGGAGGAAAAGGGGGGGGGGGGGGTTAAAAGGTATAGTTAAAGTTAAAGAGGCCAAGAATGCTGGGCTATGCCAAAAGCAGAGTCCTTGTATGAGGGATAAATATTTTTAAAAAGAAAAAGAGAAACCCTAAGTCAGTGTCGGAGAGATTGGAGTGCGAATCCGGAGATGCCATTCTGAGTTCAAAACTGCTGTTGCACTTCCTTTGAAAGGCCAGTGATCGGCTGCCTTTCTAGTTGTTTTCTTTAAATGGGGTTAATTAAACTTAAGTTTTTATCAATGTTTTCTGAATATATATGGACTGTCGTGCCATCTAGAATTAGTTTGTGCTGTGAAAGCTTGTTTTTCGATGTTGGCAGGCAGATATTTAAAAATAATTAGAATAAGTAGAAGCCATTCCTCACTATCCTTCTGTCTCAAAGGTCATAGTGTGGCCGTTGGTTACAGTTTAAGCTAGACATAAAGTTATACGCCAATGTCCTAGATTAAAGTCATCCTCATACGACCACATTTACCCCCTTAATTTCAAGGTGTCCCAAATCTCCTCTTTTTTTGTACATAAATGCAGAGGGTGTATGTATGTGTGTGTGTGTGTGTGAATGTATGTATGAATGTATGTTTGTATGTATGTGAATGTATGTATGAATGTATGTTTTGTGTATGTCATTGTATGTATGAATGAATGTATGTATGTATGTTTGTATGTTTGTATGTATGTGCTTATATATGTATGAAAAATGATTTTGAAAATGGAGTAGGAGCTCTTATGAATGTTTGTAGAGTATAGTCATACGAAGTGTTTTCTTTCAATAATGTTACAGACAGACATTTTAAATCATCAAATGTTTTTCTCATTATTTTGCACCTTGTGTATACAGGTATCCTATCAACACAAGAAGATTTTGCTTTGATCGGTTTGAGAACAAGCTCAGTCTGAGAAGAACGTTCACAGTGAGTTTGAAAAATAACATACCTCAATTAGAAATTATAGTAAAGCTTTCATACAGTTTATTTGATTTTTCTTTCTTTCGTTCTTTTTTCCTTCTTTCTTTCATTCTTTTTTCTCTTGTCTTTCTTCCTTCGTTGTTTTTTTCCTCCATTCTTTCCCATTTTTATGGTGCAGCCTCAGTATTTCTGTATGATTTGTCTCCAGTTTTCTCTTCTTTTTTTGAGTAAACCTACCCCCTGGTCCAGGTAGTGCCATCAGAGACAGCCGATAAAAGGAGGCACCGTGTGCATGTTAAAGACCCCTTGGCTGTTTACAAGGCAGTCAGAGCAAAATCAAAATTCTATCAAAACACCCAAGATCACTTTAGTGGTGGATGCGGGGTAAAATTAAATCAAAATCAATATATTGATATTCCAAGTGGTAAAAACGAGTAAACTTTGTAAAACTGAATGCTGTGTATACTAGAATTTATTGACTTTTATTCCTTTCTTACAGCCCCACAAGGTCCCAGAGGAATACATACGGAGGGCGGAGCGGACCTTTGATATGATCAACTCCAGCAAAACTGAGCCAAAGGAGTTGCCGGAAAATAAGCACGAAGTCAAGAAGACCGGTAAACACCAGATTGGCAAGGTCAAGGTTGATGAGAGTCTGAGACACGATGTCAAGCTGAAGGCAGAGGTGAAGGTCACTGTCAAGAAAGGAGGCCTTCTCAAGAGGAACTCAAGGAAGAAGATGACATTGAGAAACCCGACGTCACAAAGTTGATGGAGCTGAAGGTAAATTTTCTGCCTTAAAATTGCGTTTCATTTTTATATTTTGTGTAGCTCAACTCCCTGCCATTTTTTTCATTTTTAGTACCGGGTATGTTTTACCACCACAGGCATCAATCATCATCGTCTCAAAACCAGTCGCACATTCATAACTTTTTAAAAGCTTATCCTCATATACATTTTATTTTTTGATAAATGATTAAAATCAGTATTGGTATTTTAACATGGAAAATTCATTCTTCTGCACATTACTCAAATATCTGCTTCCCTTATTTTGTTTTTGTATTGAATTTCTCAATTAACAAGACACAGAATTGAATTTGTTTGCAGATGGCTGTTGGTCGACCTTTGTATCTCAGCCCACAGCTAATAATATTCGTGTCATGTACTCATGTTCTGAGAGAAAGTTCAAGTCTTCAGCCCATTTTTCCATACCATCTATTGCTTCTTAACTCATGTAGAATTTTTATTTCTTAATACCTCCACAGAGGCAAGAAAAACGTCAGAGATTAGATAGACTGCTGAATAGACTTCTTCACAACATCCCTGGAAAGCAGAAAATTGATTTGAGTTACTTGCTGGATGGAGGGAGACGCATAAGAAAAAAAGCTTGTAAAATAATGTTTGAAAAGAAGTTCTCAATTCCTGTAGCGTGTTCAAAGTTCCTGACTCAACAACCAGCCTGTTACCTAGTTGCCAGTGATATTCCTCTCTTTGCCATTTGTGTTTACGAGGTCCCTAAAGACTTTTTATTGCAATGAAACTCATGCATTGGAGCACTTATCTGCATCATCATGATTTCCATCACTGGAAATGTTTGCTTTGCATTTGCACACAAAACAATGGTAGACGATCTCGACTTATGACATGATGATAAGAACAACCCAACTTGATGTTAGGTAGATTGAAATCTTGAAATACATTGCTGTGTGGTTATCAACAGTATCATGGAATCAATTCTAGAAAGAGCGGTAAACGTTCTAACAAAGAATGTTATAGGCATGGGCCTTGAGATGAATAGTGAATCACAGGAAGCTTTGTTTGGAGAGGCACGCGTTCACTTTCTCATTTTCCTGTGTTACAAAAGGAAGACTGTATTCCTGTCTTTATGTGTACTGTTGCCACACGTTCTCTGTGACTGTGACTAACCTATGCTTCACTGAAATTGTCACTTTTTGTAACCTTTTCATACGTTATCTCCGACTACCTTTAAATTTTCCAACTTTGTCAATTTGCGCTAAAGAACAAACCTTTCCAACAAGTTTGTCACGGAGATAAAATTGTACATTATGTCATGATTGTATTGAAGGCTATCTATGGGCCATTTTTGATTTTTGTTTTATTACTTACATTGATAAGTATCCACAATTTTGTACTAAATAAGACTGATACATGTATCTATTATTATCCATACTGAGATTCAGTAAGTATGAAATATCTAAACGTGCAACACTTTTAGATTTACTGTGAGATTCATATCCTTATGTTCATATAACTATGATATGATGCATTTCCTTTAGTAAATGAAATGTTAGCAATGCTGAAGATAGATTTGATAGCTATATACGTTGTATACACAAATCTTCTTCGACTCATGCCTGGATAAACGTACCATCTGAATTAGGTTAACAATGCGTTTAAAGTTCATGAATTTACACGGGGCAAAATATTTGGGGTTTAGGGATGGAATAAATGGGAAGGGGGTTTCTTGTGGGAGTATGTCTACCAAAGAATTGCAAACACACTACTTCGAATGGATTAAGAATTAATTTAGTATCTACTATTAGTTGTAGCTGGCCAGTGCATAGAGGAAGAATTTGTTATGATTAAAACTTTTAAAGTTTAAGTGGATAGTTTACACTGATTCTGTTGCAGGGTCAGGAAATGAACTAGATATTGTTTTATTATTTTACACTGAATTAATGTAGCATTCAATTTAGGAGCTTTACTACTGTGCTGTTTATGACAAAAATTTGGTTTAAATTATTAGCAAATATAAATTTGAGCTTTCAACACTGCCGGCCTTGGCCTCAGTGAAATGAACTGAGACTTTCATGTTGTGTTGATGATATGTTTTACGTAGCTTTTAGCTGAAGTCACTGCGGCATACCGTGTCACATTTATAGACTCATTCAATCTTCATCATGTAGTTGAAAACCAAAATTGTCTGATCAAGTTTTATGTGCAATATCTTGAGCTGTTTTTCTACAATAATAATTATAACAAGAAAGGTTATATGTAAGTATTCAATTGGGATGGATCTTTTCATTAACAGCAGCTTTTCCTTCTTTGCCCTTGATTAAATGTTTTTTAATCATGCACATGACAGGTCTTGTACGTTATATTATAAACAATATGAGAATTCCTTGATGACATCTAGAAATGCTGCAAGAAAGAAGGTTGATAGTCTTATTGTACATTATTGTTTTATATGTGCTGTTATGACATAACTCTTATTTTATTAAATTTCATTTACACATATATTCAATCTTGTATTGTATGAGCCTGAACTATGACAAGCTTGTCTTGGCCACTTAGGAGAAAAAAGATCTGGCTTTGCCATGACCTGGGATGCTTACTAAATGAAGAGAATTTACATAGAAGTACAAAATAATGGAGAAGAAATACACCAATTTTTAAAAATTATTATTATTATTATTATTATTATTATTATCTCAAAATGGCTTCTTTCCAAAACTATTCACTTTTCTTCCCAATGATTTTGTTGAGCTTTTGGGACGGCGCTGTTGTTTCAGTGAAAGCGTGATGTGATCAAATTTTTAATTTTGTGTGTGCCCCCCCTTGGGTTGCAGTGATTTTCATTATTCCTGCATTCTTGCAAACCTTATTTATTCAGTTTTTAATCACGTTTACTTTTTTATTTAATAATTCCGAAAAACAAACCCCCCATAACGGTTGTGAAAGTACTCTGTCCTTCCTTAATTTACACGTGGAAGGAGGAATTGTACACATTTAGTTTCCTTGGTCTGTGTTTATATTTAATTTGCAGTATAGAATAAATTTCCACAAAAATGTCTGTCCATCATTGTAGTAGAAGTAAGAAGATTTTTGTTTTCTCTTTCTATTACTGCATGAATTTGTACAGTGCGTTTTCAGTTTCAGGAGTTTACTTTTTTTCTCTCTTTTTTTTTCTTTCTCTCCCTCCATGTAACAGTCCCATTTTCTTCAACACTGTAAACCCTTACTTTGCCATATGAAGGAAACCTGTTTGTAGAAGGGTGAAGCTTATGCTTTACACATGATGAAATGTTGATCTTAAGTCTACGTTGACGGCATGCTTTAAACGCCTTGATTTGTCTTCCTAAGATTTTAGACTAGTAGTTAGACTTTGTCTCAAAGTCTTATAAAAAGAATGCTTGGAGGCGTTGTGAATAATTTGGCACCAAAACGCCACATTGATAATGAGTTGTGTACATTGAAAATGAAGTGGAAGTAAGTGCCTACATTTAGATTACAGTCGTTCCATGGGGATCGAATTGGATCAAGCCAAGTGTCTTTTTACAGGTGGCCATAACCTTTTTGTTGTTGTTGTTGCAATGATAACGTTCAAGTCGGTAGAAAAGATGTTGAAAAAGAAAAGAAAAAAAAACTTGATAAAGAAGAGAAAATCAGTGTTTTTTGAAAAAAGAGAGAATTATGCAATGTTGTGGATAACTGATGTTTACTCTTGTTTTAATGAATAATTCATAGAAACGTACGGATATGAAATGTATTCATGTGATTCATCACATTGACAGGACAATCATTGTTCATGTGACTGCCCGTGAAATGGAACATTTTTTAGTTTGAATGTGTTCATGGAATTCAAGTGATCTTTGTTTCTTATACAGATATCCGTTATAAGCTGCTGCAGGTTTCAGAGAAGGAAAATCTTTTATTGACGGGAGTCTCATTCGCTCCACATCTCAACCTTTATGTTTTTGTTCTTTTTTGCTTTGAATTGCAAGGACTTGCTCACTCTAGAGATCTGTGTGTTTGTTCCCAACTGATATGCTACTGTTCTTACTAGCAGATGAGGTATTCCTATTGAATGCTGCCAACTGGTATCTATAAACCGTATGTAGTACGTTTTCTCTGCTTTGAGTATTTACTTTTTGTTTTGAAAAGTACGTATATGAGGGTTCGCTATATTTTATTTTAAAAAAAAACGTAAGTTGACGGCAGAGAGTCAGATCGATTGGAATGTAAGTTTGAAAATGCCGTTTTAAGTGTGGAAGACTGCTGTCACTGTCACACGTTGCCAGAAAAGGCCCGTGATTGGCAGACTTTTCATTATTTCATCTCAAAGGTGGTTACTGCAAGTTGACATCAATACTTTCCAGATTGTTACGGGCCCTGACCTTTGTGTGAGTTAGAATTAGTTTGTCCTGTCAAAGTCTTGTTTTATTGCTATGCTGTATCTTCAAGTCAACACATTCTTTTTTTGAGTGTTTTTTTTTTCTTTTTTTGAGTGTTTTTTTCTACAAATTTTTGGTCATGAAATGGCTGGAAGAATTTCAAAGATAAGTTTAGAGGTGTGTTTCTTCGATCACAGTTCAAGAGACATAGACAAGAGTTTAAAAAAGTTTTGTAGAAAAACAAGAAATGGTGAAGTTTGGTCATGAAATGGCTGGAACTGAAGTAGGCCCTTCAAAGATCAAATCAGTTTAATGGTGGTGTGTTTCAATGGCCATCTTGTCTTGCAGAGCGGTGAGAATGTCAAATCAGTTGGATACACAAACACAAGAAAGTGACAATAATAATGTTTGTCAAATCAGTTGGATACACAAACACAACGGTTACAATGGCCAGTTCAAGAGACATACACAAGACAAGAAATGGTGAGTTTACTTCTTACAACTGTGGCCAAGTTATGAGGAATGAGGGCAGTCAAATCAGTTGGATAACAAACACAAGAAATGGTGACATTGCGTTGCCACACTTCTTACAACTGTGGCCATCTTGTCTTGCGTGTATAGCGGTTGAATGAGGGCAGGTCAAATCAGTTGGATACACAAACACAAGAAATGGTGACATTGTGTTGCCACACTTCTTACAACTGTGGCCATCTTGTCTTGCGTGTATAGCGGTGATGAATGGTGACATTGTGTCAAATCATGTTGGAATACACAAACACAAGAAATGGTGACATTGTGTTGCCACACTTCTTACAACTGTGGCCATCTTGTCTTGTCGTGTATAGCGGTGAGGAATGAGGGCAGGTCAAATCAGTTGGATACACAAACACAGCTCAAATCAGTTGGATACACAAACACAAGAAATGGTGACATTGCGTTGCCACACTTCTTACAACTGTGGCCATCTTGTCTTGCGTGTATAGCGGTGATGAATGAGGGCAGGTCAAATCAGTTGGATACACAAACACAAGAAATGGTGACATGAATGTCAAATCAGTTGCCACACACTTCTTACAACTGTGGCCATCTTGTCTTCTTGCGGTGAGGAATGTCAAATCAGTTGGATACACAAACACAAGAAATGGTGGTGACAAAAGCAGTGAGGAATGAGGGCAGGTCAAATCAGTTGGATACACAAACACAAGATCTCTGCAGTGAACATATATGTTTTTTACTTGCAGTGAACATATAACATGTATGTGATTTCATGGGAGTTAACAACTTTTTATTTGTATATGTAGATATATAATATGCGTTTTTCTTCAATGAAAGTTATCACCCCCTGAACAATCTTGTACCTTTAGGATGAAAGATTGAAAGACTTATTTGAAATGTACTGACCTTGTTGATATGCTATGCAATAAAGTTTAGTCTGTGTTTTCCCCCTTTCTACAAAGGTTAAATTATATGTTAATGGAATTTATGGAGAATTCGATGTTCCGTTCTCTTTTCTTTTCTTCCTCATTTTCTCCTCCTCCTCCTCCCACTCTTTCCTTCTTCTCTACTTGCATTTGCCCTTTGGTTTTTTTGTGTGTTTTCATCTTCCCAAAATTGATTTGTAAAAGTGTTACAATGATGAGCAGTAATTGTAGATGATTTTGAATGCAATGATTTATGTATACATTTGTACATATTGTAGATACGGCATTCTTGATACGTCTATATATATTTATATACACATATATTTGTTTTCTTTTTGTCTATGCTAAGTGAAAATAAAAACAAATTGAAATTTTAAAATTTGCTTTAAGATTGTAAATTTTTACCTTCCCCTTTAATATGTATATTTTAGTAAATAGACACCCCCCCTCCCCCGCCCCCCCAAAAAAAAAAAGAAGAAGAAAAGAAACACCAATAATACCCCCACCGCCCTACACTCACACGCACACACACAATCATAAAAAGTTTGAATGATGTTGTCGTTAACAATTTGATTGTTGCTCCCTCAATGAATTATTCATGTGTTCATATAAGAATTTGATTAAGGAATTGTATTTTTTATTACTTATGTCTGTTGATGTCTTTATCACTTTTAATTAAAGAATGTTTCTGAGTAATTGTGCTTTTTACAAGATTTTTATATACAAGTACTTGATGAATGGCTATGAATTGCTCCCAACCAAAGCCGTTACTGATTATCACTTAAAGTAATAAACTAACCTCTACGAAGACTTGCTAAATAGATTGATTTATTCCTGAATTAGCTGGCTTAAAATAACCTTGAGATCACAACGTCATGCATACCATACGATTAACATATAGGAAAGTTGTTAAAGGAACTGCCTTCCTTCTTTACCATAATTAACCCACCCCTGTATGTTTTACCTCTCTGCCTCATATTTTGTGACCAATATTATTTCACATCTCTCTTTCTCTCTCTCTATTTCAATCTCTATTTCAATCTCTCTCTCTCTCTCTCTCTCTGTCTCTCTCTCTCACACACACACACACACACACACACACACACACACAGGCAAACAAACAAACGCAACCACAAACACAACCTTCCTGCTTATCTTATATTCAATGCATTATTTCCCTTTTCTCTGTCAAACTGTTGAATGTAGTGGATTAAACAGGAAAACGGAGAAGAGAACTTGTTAGCCTCAGCACCAAATTGCCAGAAAGCATTATGCTAGAATGTAAACATTTCCTTTCATCTGCTGAGGGCATTTTTCTAATGAACCAAAGACGTCCAGGGATTCCCCACCCCCTTATGTTTTTGAGTAGAATTGCGAGAAAGAATAGCTGGTATGTGTGTATGACAAAGTGTGTGGACTAACTACATTGTTTCTCACACACAGGAGAAAGAATAGCTGGTATATGTGTGTATGACAAAGTGTGTGGACTAACTACATTGTTTCTCACACAGGAGAAAGAATAGCTGGTATGTGTGTGTATGACAAAGTGTGTGGACTAACTACATTGTTTCTCACACACAGGAGAAAGAATAGCTGGTATGTGTGTGTATGACAAAGTGTGTGGACTAACTACATTGTTTCTCACACACAGGAGAATGAATGAAGTGATTTCATTATGAGGAATAACACATTTTGCCATAACATGCTTATTTCTCTCTCTTTGTACATATATTATTGTAAATATAATAATGAAGTTCTCTGTGTATAAACACACATGAATGCAAATAAGGTAGCTTTCCCCCCCCCCCCCCCCCCCCCCCACCACCACCCCACCCACAATTATGGACGTACTACTACCACAAGTAGTTTATACCACTAGCTGCCCTTGTCAGTTGTGTATCATTTACTTTAGTGTCATAATACATGGATGTAATCAAATGCCTATATTTTTCATATTTTTTCATTCAGTCTATTGTTGACGCTTGGCGGCTCTGGCGTTGACGTATACATACATACATAGAATAATATACATACAAATTGTATGCTCTCTTGTATATTCTGCTAATTTTGTTTGTTAGGTTGTTTTTCTTTCTTCTTCTGGCCAAATTTTAATGTAAAAAAATCCTAGAAATGTACAAAGCCATTGCTTGTAGTTCAGTTCATTGAATCATGAAGGCATCTGTTTATATAGTAGAAACTCATTAAGAGTTGTGTCCCCTCTCCCTACCACCATGTTGATACAAGTAGCCACGTTCACTTGATTGAATAGTTTCTACCTTATTTGGTTGAATGATTTCTCCCTTATTTGGGTGAATAGTTTCTGCCTTATTTGGTTGAATAGTTTCTGCTTTATTTGGTTGAATAGTTTCTCCCTTATTTGGTTGAATAGTTTCTGCCTTATTTGGTTGAACAGTTTCTGCCTTATTTGGTTGAATAGTTTCTCCCTTATTTGGTTGAACAGTTTCTGCTTTATTTGGTTGAATAGTTTCTCCCTTATTTGGTTGAACAGTTTCTGCCTTATTTGGTTGAATAGTTTCTCCCTTATTTGGTTGAATAGTTTCTGCCTTATTTGGTTGAACAGTTTCTGCCTTATTTGGTTGTTTAGTTTTACCTTATTTGGTTGTTTAGTTTTTACCTTATTTTGCTTGTTGACAACTTTGCCAGAGAAGCAATGAGTTTCGGATATCTGTTGACATCTCTCTTGACTTGTGGAAATGACAATCAAACTGGTTACATAACTATAAAAGTATTATTTCTGTCTTGTTGTGTTCTTTGGTTATTGTTTTTAACTTCACCTCATTTACAATTTACTAGAGAAAATGTCTTTGAAAAAATCTATAATCACACCATAGGTGATTTCATCTGAGTGTTAGTTGTTATTGTGTTATTAATTTCACTTCTATAAATAGACCACAATTCCTCTTTCTTATTAAGGGTTTTTAACTAGATACTAGTTTTAACTAGGCACTATTTTTCCCCATTTTAATACATGTCTTCTGGTTTTTTCAGCATGTGTCAAAGTGTTTTATTTTTCGATAACAACTTTGTAAAAAGATAGACATGTAATAAAAGGTGTACTTTGATTAATTCCGTGCAGTGTAGCTGACTCTCAGTGATTTTCAAAGTTGCTAAAAAAAATAACATTGTGAAAAGAAGAAAAAAAGTAAATAAAATATCACATGGCTTAGGCGTATATATGACTATAATATGAAAAAAACAAAAAGACAAAAAGAAAAAATTAAAAAAAGAAAACCATTTTTATGTTTTAGTGTGAAGTCGTTCAATTCAAAGGTAGGAAAGAAAGAAAAATTTGATGGCCGCCACATTCTGACTTTTGTTATTAGAACTTTTTATAGGCTATTTGGAGTGAAAAAAGTTAAATATTTTACTTAAATAATAATATAAAAATGCGTCTGGAGATTAACATGTATTTCTGACTTGTTTATATTTATACACAAGATGAGTTTGCAGTTTCCAGTGTTCTTTGATTTCATGTGATCAAAGCCTGTTGTGTTGGCCCCCAGTGTGTTCATGCCACAGTGTTAGTCTCTCTTTTTTTCGTCTTCTCTTTTACTTCTTTGTCTTCTTCATAATAGCTGACATTCTCAATTGTTGGGTAGTATTACTGTCAGCGCACTTATCAATGATGAAAATCGCAAACCATGTAAGCCCAATTTTAGATGTTTTGAGAAAATCAAAGAAACGATGCTGTGCTTTTTAATCTATTTTCAATCATTCACTGTTTGCAAGTGTCAAAAACTAGACCCAAGAGGGATAAACGGATTGCTCATGTGGTTATTATATGGGATTCTATTGGTTCTTGTGTCACGGAATCCTAACTAGACGAAGCATAGGGGCTTCTAATGTTAAAAAGACGAAAGAATAAGGTGTAACTAATTTTAGACTTAAATTTACATGGTTTGTGACTTTCAGCATAGGTATTTCTGTTTCTTTTCTGTTCTTTTCTGTTGTTATGCCAATACAGCTGTTTGACAAATAGTCTTTGATTGAGTAAAAGGACATACAGGAATTACTAAAACTTGAATGAACTAAAGAGTTTTTCTTCCCAGGAGTCAAAGGTTCCCCTAAAGTGTGGGCGCTTGGTGGAATCTGCTGGTAGGTCTTACTTCTTTCCTTTCACTCTTTTATTTCACTTTTATCCTGCTGTTTCCCCTGAACTCAATTCACCCTGACATCACCTGGATTACTTACAGTGGCACTCCAAACTCTCCAAACTCTCCAAAACTTTTATAGAGTCTGGCATTGTTGACATTTTGGCTTTTACCTTTTGGCATTGTTGACATTTTGGCTTTTACCTTTTGGCATTGTTGACTTTTTTGGCTTAACTTACCGTGACCAGATAATGGCGTAACTGTCGGTGGTCAGACAGGACTCTCACGTTTCATCTGTTATTTGTTGCTGATATCTTCTATCTTTCCATATACATTACATTTGACTACCTTCATTTTCTTCCCCCAGTAATATGTTCCCACCAGAAGCGTTATTCACTTCCTTGATTTTATTTTGTATTCTGTAAGATATGATGGCTTTCAATTTTATTTTGTTTTCTCTAAGATATGATGGCTTTCAATTTTATTTTGTTTTCTGTAAGATATGATGGCTTTCAATTTTATTTTGTTTTCTGTAAGATTTGATGGCTTTCAATTTTATTCGACTTATTGGCTTGACTATGACTGTTAAGTTTGTAATTATGGCATAATAATAATACATGTATATGTAATGAAAATTATAATCCTATCACATACACATACTACCAGTAGATCAAAGACAACGATAGCTAGACTCCATCCTTGTCCCATTTTGAATTTGTATGTTCCTACTTCCTGTCATGTTATCATTACACCATGCAAGGCGATTATTATTATTATTATTATTATTATTATTATAAATATTATTATTGGTTGTCCCAAACTTGTTGTAATGTAAAGCATAAAAGAAGAAAAGAGGTTCTCTCTCCTACGTCACCATTAGTGTCATACTATAACATAAACACTTTGATTTCACCTTTGATTTGATCTCCTTTTGAATCCTACTACACACATTTTGATTTTGCCATTCATGATCTTTTTTCTTTTCTTTTTTGTTTTTTTGCTTTGTTGTTTTGTTTGTGTACAAACCTTCGAACATCAATTATCATAGCCATTGCGTCCCCCCCCCCCCCAGCCATTGTCATATGTCAGCGAGTTATCTACCGAGCTTTACCTGATAATAAATCATACCGCTTACTTGGTAGTCCATCCCATTTTGAGTTTTGATTTCACATTGATTTTTTCTGTGGGCTTTCATTATCTATTTAAATGTGTGTATGGTATGTGTGTGTGTGTGTGTGTGTGTTTATGTGTTTCTGTCTGTCATCTTTTTGTTTACTATTGTTCATATCCCTTATTGGGGTTACTACTACTACTGGTAGGTCCTACATCTTTCCTTTCCTTATTTTACATGTCTTTAATCTTGTTGTTTCCTCTTAATTCACTTTGAGATAACCACATATGGCTGACTGGGTAAATGTTTAATGAAACCGAAGCATGCCCTCCTTTGGGTAGTTAGCGGACTGTCCTGGTAGGTTTCACTTCTTTCCTTTGGCTCTTTCACTTTTCTTTCATCTTAATTTTCCTCTCAGATCACCCTGAGATAACCATGGTGGACTGTGTAAGTTTTCAATGAATCAAATCATGCCCCTTTTTCCCTTTCAGTTTCAGTGGGCGATTGGTGGATGGCACTGGTAGGTTCTACTTCTTTTCATTCACTCTTACACACGTCTTTCATCCTGCTGTTTCGTAGTCTCCATTTTTTGCTCGTTTCGAGGAATGGACTCGCCAGTGTTTACCTTCTTTGCACAATGTATCACGAGGGAACAAAATCTCAAATCGCCAGATGACTACGGGACCTGTGATTTAAAAACCTCAAACTCCAATACTACCAGTAGTACCAGGTGCTTGATACAACCTAGCTATGGTAACATGCTCAAATCATGGTTTTTACCTGAAGATGCACGCAGCGGCAACCGGCTCCCCCTCTCTTCCCCCCTTGCCCCCCACACACACATACAAACGAACACAGACTCACTAAGACACAGGTATACGAGATACGCACGCAGACCTACCAAAACTCACATACACACCCACAGACATACCGAAACATACGCACAAGCATACACACACACACACACACAGACAGACAGGCCAGAACACAAACGTACCCACGCGCACACACGCAATATTAGGAAACATTTTGACGTCCACACCTGGATTAGTACCGACTATTTTAGCACCTTGTACTTTCGGTTTTTAAGGTCAAATCCATTCACCAGAACCACCACTTTTTCTTCTTCTTCTTCCTTCTAAAATTGTAACTTCCTCTTGAAGACTCCACAGCTTTGCACATTAGTTTAGTCTTGAAGTTGAAAGTGTTAAAATCATGTGAACCTCACACTATAAAATCATGTGAACCTCACTATATAATCATGTGAACCTCACACTATAAAATCATGTGAACCTCACACTATAAAATCATGTGAACCTCACACTATATAATCATGTGAACCTCACACTATAAAATCATGTGAACCTCACACTATATAATCATGTGAACCTCACACTATATAATCATGTGAACCTCACACTATAAAATCATGTGAACCTCACACTATATAATCATGTGAACCTCACACTATAAAATCATGTGAACCTCACACTATAAAATCATGTGAACCTCAACTAATAACCATGTGAACCTCACACTATAAAATCATGTGAACCTCACACTATAAAATCATGTGAACCTCACACTATAAAATCATGTGAACCTCACACTATAAAATCATGTGAACCTCACACTATATAATCATATGAACCTCACACTATAAAATCACGTGAACCTCACACTATAAAATCATGTGAACCTCACACTATATACCTTTATCACAGAGCATATCCTGTGATATCAGTTCATGTATACTCACCGACAAAAGTTAGTCGAATAAACACGTAGCTATTTATTGAAGAGTTTGAATCAGTCGGCACTGTCACTAGTGTCACAATAAATCAAATAAATGTTGAAATTGTAATCATATTGAAGAGTTTGAATCAGTCGGCACTGTCACAATAAATCAAATAAATGTTGAAATTGTAATCATATTGAAGAGTTTGAATCAGTCGGCACTGTCACAATAAATCAAATAAATCAAATAAATGCTTGAAATTGTAATCATATTGAAGAGTTTGAATCAGTCGGCACTGTCACAATAAATCAAATAAATCAAATAAATGCTTGAAATTGTAATCATATTGAAGAGTTTGAATCAGTTGGCACTGTCACAATAAATCAAATAAATCAAATAAATGCTTGAAATTGTAATCATATTGAAGAGTTTGAATCAGTTGGCACTGTCACAATAAATCAAATAAATCAAATAAATGCTTGAAATTGTAATCATATTGAAGAGTTTGAATCAGTTGGCACTGTCACAATAAATCAAATAAATCAAATAAATGCTTGAAATTGTAATCATATTGAAGAGTTTGAATCAGTTGGCACTGTCACAATAAATCAACTCAATCAAATAAATCAAATAAATCAAATAAATCAAATTAATCAAATAAATCAAATAAATCAAATTAATCAAATAAACCAAATAAATCAAATTAATCAAATCAATCAAATTAATCAATAAATCAAATAAATCAAATAAATCAAATTAATCAAATCAATCAAATTAATCAAATCAATCAAATAAATGCTTGAAATTGTAATCGTCATGGGTTCGTATCCCAGCAAGGGTTGAAACATTTTATTGATTTTTTTCGAGCAAAAACTGTATTGTATACTGCCATTTTGGTTTTTGTTGACAATTTTTGCTTACCTACAAATGCCTTTCCTAGATGGTTATATATTGCATTTGCCTTTTGGATTCTCTGACTGATTTTTTTTCTTAGTTTTCCCTCTGAGTTAATCATTACTCCTTGGTAATTGTAGCTTTGAACTTGTTCTAAATTCTCCCTGCCCAATTTAAGACTTTGTGTCTTAGCTTCCCTAGTTACTATCATTGTCTTGGTGTTCTTGGCATTTACTCTCATTCCTCTTTTATTTAGTTCATTGTTCATAATGTTGATATTCGACTGAAGGTCACTTTCTGATTTTCCAAACAAAATTAAATCATCGGCAAATGAAAGCATTGCTACATTTACTGGTTTGAGCTTCCACGTACCTACATTCATTTTCTTCATGTTTGAGGATGCCTTTGCGACTGAATCCATAAATGTGATCAACAAAAGAGGACTTAGGGTACAACCCTGCTACTCTCACTGCACATGTTGGTTTATTGTAAAAACATTTAATGGCTTCTATTAAATTGTGCTCTACATTGTGTTCTTTTAAGGAATGCCATAATTCGTCCATCCTCACAGTGTCAAATGCCTTTTCTAGATCTATAAAACACAGGTGCAAGTCAATATTTCTCTCAAGAAATTTTTATATTGTTTGTCTAATTGTAAATGTGTGGTCTTGTATACTTCTTCCTGGTCTTAATCCACTCTGATGTTCTTCAATCTGATCCTCTACTCTTGTCCTTAGTCTTATTTCCAGTATCCTGGCATACACTTTTCCTGGTACCGTACGCTAAGTAGTGATATCCGTCTATAGTTTGAGCATTCCATGGTTGATCCTTTCTTGTATATTGGTACTACCGTTTTCTTTTTCCAGTCGTCTGGCACCTGTTTGGACTAATTTCACTTTTCTTATAGCTGTTTGGATTTCTTCCATTGATATATCTACATCTTCAGCTGTCTCATCTTCATTACTTGTTACTCTTAATAATTGATCTTTACTCCTTGTTTCATATGTTCTGGAGGGATTATGTAATTGTTGAAAATACTTTCTCCACGCTTCCATGATTTGGCTGTCTTCTTTCATTATTTCTCCTTTGGCATTCTTAATTTGTCGTATTGGGCATGCTTTGGTCTTTCTCATGCTCTTCATTGCCCCCCCCTCCCACAGGACAGCTTTTGATTTCTTTGATAGCTTTCTTGAAGTTTTTGTCCAAACTCTTCCCATTATTTCTGTTTTGCTTTCCTCATTTCCTCTTTGGCAATAGTTATTTTACTCCTGAGAAAATTAAAATATTATTTGGTCCTACATTTTCTATTCCTTGTCCTTATTTTTTTGTTTCTGTAATAGCCAAAATGTCTACTCTGAATTTTTCCATTTCTTCAACTAATTCAAACAGTCCGTGTTCTTTTCCATTTTCGGAAAGGTCAAGCTGGGTATATTGTATTTATTTCTCTGCATCAGTTAGGTTTCGGATAAGCAGGGGATTAGCCACTGTACCCCTAGGTAGATGGTGGGGCTGCCACCTTGAGGTCCTCTACCAGGCCTTGTTCTTTTCTGTCAGGGTTAACTCCCTTTACCTTTGGTCAGTCAAAACCTACCTGCAAGGCAGCAGGTTGTTTTCTGTCAGGGTTAACTCCCTTAGCCTTTGGTCAGCCAAGACCGACCTGCAAGGCAGCGGGAGACTCGCGGAGGGCGGGATCATCTGCTCCCCGTACAGGTGCTTACCTGTGCACTGCCCGGGAAGATCACAACACGGTGCATGTTAAATGTCCTTTGACTATTTACATGGCAGTCCGGGCAAAGTTAAAATCCTACCAATAAACTCGAGATCGTCATAGTTGTGGATGTGGGTAAAATCAAATCAAATGAAATCAATTATCATAGACATCATTTATGAAACAAATGGGAATAACTTACCTGACGTGAACATTAATTCTTTTTAATGAATTGATCTCAAGCTGGATGGATATTATAAATACATGCATGAGTGGAACCTGGCATCGAAATTCAGTTAGCAATTGAACTTACAGCCATGCCAAAATTGAGTAGTACAAAAAGTGAAAGTTAGCGATTGAATTTACAGCCATGCCAAAATTGAGTAGTACAAAAAGTGAAAGTTAGCAATTGAACTTACAGCCATGCCAAAATTGAGTAGTATAAGAAGGTAAAGTTAGCAATTGAACTTACAGCCATGCCAAAATTGAGTAATACAAAAAAGTGAAAGTTAGCAATTGAACTTACAGCCATGCCAAAATTGAGTAATACAAAAAATGAAAGTTGGCAATTGACCTTACAACCATGCCAAAATTGAGTAATACAAAAAGCGAAAGTTGGCAATGGGAACTTACAACCATGCCAAAATTGAGTAATACAAAAAATGAAAGTTGGCAATTGAACTTACAGCCATGTCAAAATTGAGTAATACAAAAAAGCGAAAGTTAGCAATGGGAACTTACAACCATGCCAAAATTGAGTAATACAAAAAGTGAAAGTTGGCAATGGGAACTTACAACCATGCCAAAATTGAGTAGTATAAAAAGTGAAAGTTAGCAATTGAACTTACAGCCATGCCAAAATTGAGTAATACAAAAAGCGAAAGTTAGCAATGGGAACTTACAACCATGCCAAAATTGAGTAGTACAAAAAGTGAAATTTAGCAATGGGAACTTACAACCATGCCAAAATTGAGTAGTATAAAAAGCGAAAAGAGCCATTGGTCCTCTGGAGGCTGGAAACAACCCAAACAACATCGCCAAGGACCTGGGCTGTCGTGTCTCGACCAATTTTCGTGTTAAGACGACAGAAAGACAATCAGGAAATGTCTACCACACAGAAATCAATAAGAAAAATGCTCATTCATTCATCATACACAAAGTTTAAATCATAGAGCTCAATATCAATGGCATTTTGATTGTTTAACATAATTTTTAATTATTTTTGTTTTGAGCTGTAAACTGCTCGATGTTTTGACTGTTCTTATAATGAAAAATGATGTATAACAGAAGTAGAACTTCCTGTAATATATATCTTTAATCTATCTTCCGAGTATAAAAAGCCCAAAGTCTTAAATAACGTAACGTTTGGCGGTGAGTAAATCATCGTCACCGTGACTGGTGATGTACGACCCGGAGACAAACGGATGAAGACGCCCTCGATTCAAAAAACAAATTCACTTTGAGGATAATCTCTACTAATCAGGCCCTGAAGAGAAAATGATGAAGTGTTTGACTAACATTAACAGAGACCAACGGACAATTAGACAAAACGAACAGGCAGGTAAGCGATTTCCAAGTCTTTCTTGAGCGTCAGCAGAATCATGCTGAAGACCCAGATCTGGATCTAGATGCACAACCTGTCGCCAGGTGGGCTTCTCAACAAGTGTTTTCATTTAGGCTTTTAAAGTGTTTTCATTTAGGCTTTTAACGTGTTTTCATTTAGGCTTTTAAAGCGTTTTCATTTAGGTTTTTAAAGTGTTTTCATTTAGGTTTTTAAAGTGTTTTCATTTAGGTTTTTTAAGTGTTTTCATTTAGGCTTTTAACGTGTTTTCATTTAGGCTTTTAACGTGTTTTCATTTAGGCTTTTAAAGTGTTTTCATTTAGGTTTTTAAAGTGTTTTCATTTAGGTTTTCAAAGTGTTTTCATTTAGGTTTTTAAAGTGTTTTCATTTAGGTTTTTAAAGTGTTTTCATTTAGGTTTTTTTGTTAAAGTGTTTTCATTTAGGTTTTTAAAGTGTTTTTCATTTAGGTTTTCAAAGTGTTTTCATTTAGGCTTTTAAGTGTTTTCATTTAGGATTTTAAAGTGTTTTTCATTTAGGCTATTAAAGTGTTTTCATTTAGGCTTTTACTCGCGGGGAGTGACGTCACATGGGCCGAGAGAGCAACGTCCACGGGGCACGGGACTTCAATACTCCGTGTCGTGCTGGGCGTTTTGGCCTGAGTCCAAACCGTGTCGTCAAGTTGAATGTCACACCTCGCCTCGGCTGAAGATTGGATGTGGTTGTCTCATGAAGAGATACGACCAAGTTCTGAGCAGCAAGGAGATGGCAGGGAAGAGTAAACCAATCGTTGAAAAGGGACAGTCTCGGAGTCTAACCGCAATTCTTTTGAATCGCTCAAGCTTTGTAGAGGTGGTCTTTACCAACTGCTAGTCCAAGACTTAGTGGGCCCTGGAACCCAAGATCCGATGGCGGGGTGATACACACTTTCGGTACGGTCGCTTTTACTTTTGAGACGGTACGCTTGAAAGCGTCTTCAATTCAGCCGAGATTGGCAATTTCAGATTTCTTGGGACTTATCATTAGACTTAGACCCATATTGAGATGGGATGGATGCCATTTCTCAAGTCCCCAAATGATTTTTTTGGAACTTCCTTACAACAACACATACATACATACATACATACATACATACATACATACATACATACATACATACATACATACATACATACATACATACATACATACATACATACATACATACATACATACATACATACATACATACATACATACATACAAACATACATACAGCATAAATACAAGTACATGCATATATACATACATACATACATACATATATACATCATACATCATACACCATACATACATAACATACATACATATGTATGTGCATACATACATACATGTGCACATTATTCACACAGATTCGCATGGCGAAAATAACAGATCGATTAAGGTGTTTTTTTCAATGAGCACCCCGATCTTTAAAATAAAGAAAGACACAATGATCATTTCCATCGATTTATTTTCATCTTCCGGCTGTCAGTCAGCACCATGTGATTGAAAGCTTTCTTCACCTTGGTAACCATTACAGTAGGAACGTGCCACAGTCTATATTTCCACTTCCGTCCAGATCACTCCGCCTTCACACATTGGTCACAGCCTATACTTCCACTTCCGTCGAGATCCTCCGCCTTCACATTGGTCACAGCCT
>JAXRKP010001040.1:155000-176568 GCA_037039925.1 Doris montereyensis
AACTAGAAGATTGGCAAACAGAGATGAAACTTCAAATCCTTAATGACCAAGAAGATTCATCAACGTTCTACTCAGACAATGGATGACAACCAGCTGTCCTGATCTAGTCCTGGCTACAAACGATATTTACATCAAGTCAGAAAGAAAGGTCGATGATCAACTAGCAGGAAGTGACCACCGCCCCATTCTAATCACAGTGGGATGCACAATTGATGTATCAGCCAGCACAGAAACAAGATGGAACTAGCCTAAAAAAGCGAACCAGAATCTCTTTACAACGTGAAAACAAGAGAATACCATAACTAATTTACTGCAATAATATACAACATTGTATTTTGTTGGAAGCAATGCGATGCCAGAAATGTCATATATTGTATTAGATGTGTTGTTATTCATTTCTGTTTTTGTCAGAATTTAGCCAATGAAGAAAAAGAGAGTTACATCATGTGTTTTAACAGCAGAAGCAAAACGTTTGGTCAGTAAAGATCTAATGACAGTCCTATCCATATCCTGCCAGTGTTGTCTGTTCTACCTAATGACAGCCCTAATCATAATAATGACAGTGGTGTCTGTTCTACCTAATGACAGCCCTAATCATAACCTGACAGGTGTTGTCTGTTCTACCCTAATGACAGTCCTAATCATATCCTGACAATGTTGTCTGTTCTACCTAATGACAGTCCTATCCATATCCTGACAGTGTTGTCTGTTCTACCTAATGACAGCCCTAATCATAACCTGACAGTGTTGTCTGTTCTACCTAATGACAGTCCTAATCATATCCTGCCAGTGTTGTCTGTTCTACCTAATGACAGTCCTAATCATAACCTGACAGTGTTGTCTGTTCTAATCATAATGACAGTCCCTAATCATACCCTGACAGTGTTGTCTGTTCTACCTAATGACAGCCCTAATCATAACCTGACAGTGTTGTCTGTTCTACCTAATGACAGCCCTAATCAGTGTTACCCTGACAGTGGTGTCTGTTCTACCTAATGACAGTCCTAATCATAACCTGACAGTGTTGTCTGTTCTACCTAATGACAGTCCTAATCATAACCTGACAGTGTTGTCTGTTCTACCTAATGACAGTCCTAATCATATCCTGACAGTGGTGTCTGTTCTACCTAATGACAGTCCTAATCATAACCTGACAGTGGTGTCTGTTCTACCTAATGACAGCCCTAATCATATCCTGACAGTGGTGTCTGTTCTACCTAATGACAGCCCTAATCATACCCTGACAGTGTTGTCTGTTCTACCTAATGACAGCCCTAATCATACCCTGACAGTGGTGTCTGTTCTACCTAATGACAGTCCTATCATATCCTGACAGTGTTGTCTGTTCTACCTAATGACAGCCCAAATCATATCCTGACAGTGTTGTCTGTTCTACCTAATGACAGTCCTAATCATAACCTGACAGTGTTGTCTGTTCTACCTAATGACAGTCCTAATCATATCCTGACAGTGGTGTCTGTTCTACCTAATGACAGCCCTAATCATAACCTGACAGTGGTGTCTGTTCACCTAATGACAGTCCTATCCATATCCTGACAGTGGTGTCTGTTCTACCTAATGACAGTCCTATCCATATCCTGACAGTGTTGTCTGTTTCTACCTAATGACAGTCCTATCCATATCCTGACAGTGTTGTCTGTTCTACCTAATGACAGTCCTAATCATATCCTGACAGTGTTGTCTGTTTCTACCTAATGACAGTCCTAATCATATCCTGACAGTGTTGTCTGTTCTACCTAATGTCAGTCCTAATCATAGAACCTGACAGTGGTGTCTGTTCTACATAATGACAGCCCTAATCATATCCTGACAGTGGTGTCTGTTCTACCTAATGACAGTCCTAATCATATCCTGACAGTGTTGTCTGTTCTGCCTAATGAAAGCCCCTAATCATACCCTGACAGTGGTGTCTGTTCTACCTAATGACAGTCCTAATCATATCCTGACAGTGTTGTCTGTTCTACCTAATGACAGCCCTAATCATACCCTGACAGTGGTGTCTGTTCTACCTAATGACAGCCCTAATCATACCCTGACAGTGTTGTCTGTTCTACCTAATGAGAGTCCTAATCATATCCTGACAGTGGTGTCTGTTCTACTTAATGACAGTCCTAATCATACCCTGACAGTGTTGTCTGTTCTACCTAATGACAGCCCTAATCATATCCTGACAGTGGTGTCTGTTCTACCTAATGACAGTCCTAATCATACCCTGACAGTGGTGTCTGTTCTACCTAATGACAGTCCTAATCATATCCTGACAGTGGTGTCTGTTCTACCTAATGACAGTCCTAATCATACCCTGACAGTGGTGTCTGTTCTTGGTTGCAGGAAGCCTGAAAGAAAAGAAAAACAATCTTACAAAAACAGACACGAAGTCTTCAAATAAAATTAAGTTATAACAGGCCTTGAACTTAAAATTAAGTTATAGTAGGCCTTGAATTTAAAATTATCCCACCCCCCGCTCATCTCCCCTAACTCGTCTTCCTCAACGTGATCACCAAACCTGTCCTCTCTACATGCATTGCTCACAAAAGCTTGCTTAATTTTCAAGGTTTAAGAAATTGGCCTTTTTGAATTCAATATATCTCAGTAGTCTCCGCCAAAATGCACGGTCCACAGGTAACAAAAAAAATGCATTTTGCGAATGCATTTGGCGAAGGTGCATTTTGGCAGAGTCAAAGGCCACGACCCATTACTGTGCCATTCTTGTTTGGAAATATTATATGTACATGTAAATTCCATCTTTGTTGTTGTGTGTTATTGTTTAGGTTTGTTTCTTATTTGTTGGTTTGAAGACTGGATCAATAGACCTTCTCATACATCTGTCACATTTTCTCTCGCTCTAGATTACAACAAGGGGTGGTGATGGTGAAGACATTTGGCAACAACGTTTAAAAAATTGTATTGGTTGACACGCGTGTCATACTGAGTAAACTATGATCTCCGTCCGTACAGTGACAGGAGACCTTTCTTAGATTTTCTCACCGTGATCATAAAGATCACTTTTCTTCTTCTTCTTCTTCTTCTTCTTCTTCTTCTTCTTCTTCTTCTTTTCTTCTTTTTCTTTCTTCTTCTTCTTCTACTCTTCTTCTTCTTCTTCTTCTTCTTCTTCTTCTTCTTCTTCTTCTTCTTCTTCTTCTTCTTCTTGTTCTTCTTCTTGTTGTTGTTGTTCTTCTTCTTGTTGTTGTTGTTCTTCTTCTTCTTCTTCTTCTTCTTCTTCTTCTTCTTCTTCTTCTTCTTCTTCTTCTTCTTCTTCTTCTTCTTCTTCTTTCCTTTTTTCTTATTCTTCTTTCTTGTTAGTTCTTGGTGTCGGCCTCTCAACCAAGGCAGTCGGTTTAAATTCGTGCCCTCTTCTTCTTCTTCTTCTTCTTTTCTTCTTCTTTTTTTGTTTATGACTCGAGCAAAATTGACAAGAAACTCCCCCTGGTCTAGGGAGATAGTTCGACACCTAGTGCCACCGGAGACAGACGATAAAAGGAGGTCCCGTGTACAGATCACAACACTCTGTGCATGTTAAAGATCCCTTGGCTGTCTGTTTACAGGGCAGTCCGGACAAAAATTAAAAATTAAAAATCCTACCAAAAACCCCGAGATCACCAAATCAAAATCAAATCAAACACATTTTCTTTTTTTCTTTTCTTTTCTTTTTTCTTTCTAACAACTGATGCTGCTAGTGCTAAGGGACATGCTCATCAGTGTCTTTCCTTTCCTTCTAACAACTGATGCTGCTAGTGCTAAGGGACATGCTCATCAAAGAGTGTCTTTCCTTTCCTTCTAACAACTGATGCTGCTAGTGCTAAGGGACATGCTCATCAAAGAGTGTCTTTCCTTTCCTTCTAACAACTGATGCTGCTAGTGCTAAGGACATGCTCATCAAAGAGTGTCTTTCCTTTCCTTCTAACAACTGATGCTGCTAGTGCTAAGGGACATGCTCATCAAATAGTGTCTTTCCTTTCCGTTGCACTACTTGTACAACCAATCATCGTGACTACGACACTCTAAACTATCCAAAGAAACCCCACAGTGCATAGAAGATCGATGTCAAGTTGACACATTCTATACAAAGACAAAAAAACAAAGCTTGGAAGAACACTGAACTTATCGAATATATAGATTGGATGAATAGACAATGAATACAGACACACACACATACATACATACATACATACATACATACATACATACATACATACATACATACATACATACATACATACATACATACATACATACATAAATACATACATACATACATACATACATACATACATACATACATACATACATACATACATACATACATACATAAATACATACATACATACATACATACATACATACATACATACATACGTACGTATGTACATACGTACGTACATACACACATACATACATACATACATACATACATACATACATACATACATACATACATACATTCAGGCGAGTGTTGGCGTAAAACAAAATAACAAAAACACATATGCAACGCCCGCCCTCACCCAGCACACACGCACACACACAAACAACCACACACACACAGACACACACTCACACACACACACACACGCAAACGAACGCTTTCCTTACCGTAAGTTGAACAGATCAACATCTGCAGAAGAACAAAGGTAACACTCGTCATTGTAAAGGTTGTTTAGGAGTCAAATCTTCCTTAGTTAGAAACTGTGTTTCTTCATCCGATGGTTAAGTAGATTTGTTTTACAATGATACGTTACATTGCCGTGCACATTATTTACCGCGTTGTGCCAGCATTTCATGACGACACTGATAAGCTAATCTCAAGTCAATACAATTAGAATGTGTTTCTGATAGCAGGTCACGACGCGGTCTGTGTCATCCGTTTGTTCTTATCTTGTACACCAATTGGAATGGAACGATGCTTGACTACTACTCTACTGTGCATGCAAAGAAGACAATACCACGACCTTTGACCCTATTCCAGTGATATTTTTGAAGAGTTAACAAAGCTTTTTTGGTTCCCATTGCGAAAGGGAATCACAGAAGAAAAGAGAGGTAGCCTGAGAAACGACCACAGGCTGTGCGTGATGTCACCAATGGCGAAACCTGATAGTGATAGTGAAAGGCCCTGCAAATGAGAAGTGTAGTGTGAAACTGGTGTGTGTGTGTGTGTGTGTGTGTGTGTGTGCGTGTGTGTATGTTGGGTAAAGCAAGTCAATGGGTGTACTGCAAATAAATCATAGTATAGTAGTACCTTCTCGGTGTATTGCAATATTTTACAGATAGTACCTGCCACCAAAAAACCCCTGCCAACACCACCAGGCTCATCACAGAGGCTGCCAACGCCACTATACTCACCATACAGCTTACTAACGCCATTACATAGGTTACCAACACCACTATGCTCATCACAGAGGCTGCCAACGCCACTATTCTCACCATACAGCTTACCAACGCCATTACATAGGTTACCAACGCCATTACATAGGTTACCAACAACCACTATGCTCATCACAGAGGCTGCCAACGCCACTATTCTCACCATACAGCTTACCAACGCCATTACATAGGTTACCACCACTATGCTCATCACAGAGGCTGCCAACGCCACTATTCTCACCATACAGCTTACCAACGCCATTGCATAGGTTACCACCACTATGCTCATCACAGAGGCTGCCGACGCCACTATTCTCACCATACAGCTTACCAACGCCATTACATAGGTTACCAACACCCATATGCTCATCACAGAGGCTGCCAACGCCACTATTCTCACCATACAGCTTACCAACGCCATTACATAGGTTACCAACACCACTATGCTCATCACAGAGGCTTCTAACGCCACTATTCTCACCATACAGCTTAGTAACGCCATTACATAGGTTACCACCACTCATGCTCATCACAGGCTGCCGACGCCACTATTCTCATACAGCTTACCAACGCCATTACATAGGTTACCACCCCTATGCTCATCCAGAGGCTGCCGACGCCACTATTCTCACCATACAGCTTACCAACGCCATTACATAGGTTACCAACACCACTAGACTCATCACATAGGCTGCCGACGCCACTATTCTTACCATACAGCTTACCAACGCCATTACATAGGTTACCACCACTATGCTCACTGTGCATTTTAAATACTACTATGCGCATGTTTTCTTAGGCAATGATGGAATGTCAAGTTAACGGGTTATTTAAACCCCACTGCTTTGAACTTAAAAGGATAAGTCACATCGGCCCCATTTATACTAACTGAAGCATGAAGTAAAGAAGTATTTCATCACTTGTCTTCTCGAAGCTTGATAACTGTAATTCGCTTATATTTGGTATTTCAAAACGTAACATCTACCGTTTACAAGTTGCCTAAAACAATCCTGCGCTTTCTTACAAAAGAGGCAATATGACGAGGCAATTTAAATGTCCACTGTTACGCACATGCTTATACAGGCTACCAAAGTCACTATGCACATTTTCATCGTTATTATTGTTTTCTTTTTTATAATTATCCTTATCATTAAGAATGCAAATTACTATTATCTACTTTTATTGTCGCTTACCACAGGTGTCGTAGATAAACTATAGTGTTTTGAGTTTGTAATCACAACACTGGCTCAAATCCTTTGGTTGGCCCAGGTATTTTTTGCACGACGTTGCACTCTTAGCAAAGGCACTTCGCTCTGCTTTCTCACTTGTGTGAACGAGTACCCAGCTATAGACAGAGAAAGATCTTGTCAACATGTTATTATGAAACGTCTGGTAGGCTGCTGAATTGTACGCTCCCACGGAAGTTGAGGACTTCGAATGAAATGGCCTGTTGCTGAGGGATGGATGGTGTACAGTTGGTGAGCCTGCACCCGTGTGGGAAAACGGACAATAAATCATTTTAAACATTCTTTTCTTTAATCAAAATAGACACGTTATCCCCCAACTACATGTACATCATTGTTGTGTATGGAACGTAGGAAGCTCACTAGGCGACAAATTCTACTCGTCTTTATGGCTACAGCCAAGGCCACCTTGATATTAGAGACGGCCTTGCTACAGCACTTGAGGTATTCGAACTCTTCAATGAAGAAAACATAAAATTCAAAACGAAACAAAACAACGGACAAAGTGCAGACGCTCTCATCGCCGAGTCATCATTTGAAGAATTCATAGAGAAGACAAGCAACATTGTTGTTCCTCTTTTGTCATTTGTCAATTTCCATTGTATGTGCAAAATTGTCAGTGTCTGCATTGGTAGAACATTTATCTTATGAATAACGAAAATTAAAGTACGATTTCCCGTAAGTAAATCATCAATATCATCCATGGATTCCAGTTTAATGGAGATGCTGTTCATTGTCACTTGAATCATTGTGCTGCTGTGCAGGGTCTAGAGATAAAGATATATAAATCTAAATTCTAGAACTTAGAACTAAAGCTAGATAGACATCTAGAAAGTCAATGTAGAATCTAGGCTCTAGTTTTGAACTTTGTAAGTTTGTTTTTGTGATCCCTAATAATGTAAAAAATATAGATCTAGATCTGATCTGTAGCCTCTGGATCTCAAGTTTTGTTTTATTTATTTACATAGAATAATAGATATATATATATAAAATTGCCAGCACTATTTATCTTTAATGACGGATGGACCTCGCTACTACCCGTCATTAATGACAGATGAATATCGCCACTATTAGTCATTAATGGTGAAAGGAGCTCATCACTCATTTGATTCGCCATCGATTTATATGATGAATGGACCCTGGCACTGTTCATCATTAAAATGATAAACGATGGTCATCATCATGATCTCAGTAAAATTAGGAATAGACTTTGTATTTTTGTTACGACTAATTAAAAAATTTAAGCACTTAATGATAATACCTTGTTTTTATTTGACATTTTCATTATTTCCCAGCATTAGGTCTATATGAATCGAGGATGTGACATTCACTTTGTGACTAGCGGGCAATAAGGAAGGCATCTATGATCTTGGATGACAGGGCCCATGCACTGTTTTGTAGATTTGGGGCTTGAAATCAGGAAGGCGGCATGATGCCCATTGAGTACAACAAATCGTACGTTTCTCCTTCATTCCATCTGCCATCAGATTAATGAATAGGATTCAAGAGAAACGATGTAAGCTCTGCATAGATTTATGCATGTGTTTCTTTAGAAGGGGTTCGATATTATTTTCCTTTTTTCTTTCAATATTACAATTTGGACGTCTTATGCACGCACGTGTGAATACAATATTTGTGTTATATTTATGCATCCGGGCTGTGTGGCACTTTGCCTCAGTCATTTAAAATTTATTATTATTATTATTTTTTATTATTATTATTATTATTATTATTATTATTATTTTAAAAAAAATGATTTATTATATAAATTTATTTGTTTATTTTTTGTTTTGTTTTTTTATCCGTGTATGTGAAGGGTGATTTTGGTCAATGGTGAACTTTATGTTGGATTTTGGGCTTTGTAATTTTATTGTGTGGATATGAAAAATTGCCCTTCAAGATGATTAAAAGTTTTTTAAATTAAATTGAATTTAATCTCTCTCTCTCTCTCCTTGCTTCTACCTTTCTTTATCTTGCATGTTCTTTCTGACAAGGTATGCATGACAAAACAGTAGCAAGCAGTAATACCCCACATTAGAAAACAAAAGAGAGAAAGGTGAGGGGGGGGAGACACATGACAGAAAGAAATACAAGACTGGAAAGGAGAGATAGCAAATGGACCTCTGAGAGAGAGTAGGGGAGGGTAGCACACAAGAGAGAGAGCAAGCAAGATGAAAGATAAATTCATGATAGAGTGAAAGGAAAGAAGTACAACCTACTAGTAGCACCTACCAACCTCCAGAGAGAGTGAGAAACACAAGACCAAGAAAGATAGAAACACACACTCATGCACGTTAGCCAATAGGCCCTTTGCAGATAAATGAACAGAAACAGAAAAGTAGATAGAGAGAGCGTGCTTATCAAGAGCACGTACTCGAGAGTATGGAAATGCTACTCGATTCACCATCTGTATTCGCCGTACCTATAATATTAAGTACGATTAGCATTTTTTTCGGTCTCAGGTATTCTACACACAGATTACATCACATTATTGAATCTGGCAAGTCGCAAAAATTCAAGTTTGTTTTATTGAATATGTGTTTTCAATTTATTGTTATTATGAATATTATTCTCGGCGAGAGAGAGATGAAGTTGAGAGCAAGCACTTAGAAAGAGAGAGGATGAAAAAATTGTCTATTTAATTCATAAAGCATATAATAGAAAATAGATTTAGGCACTTCACAATATTGCCCATTTAGCATCTGGCAATAACTTTTGATCTCTATCAACAGGTGTCCTGAAAATAGTCCCAGTCTCTTGATGACATTACAGCAACTAAAAATGTGTAAAGTCATCTAGAATGGGAATTCAAGCAAAGACGTTTATAATATTATTTAACATATAATATATAATTTAACAAAAAAAAAGCTGGCTTCACCTGTATATTTTGTGACTTCAGGACAGACAGAGAGGAAAATTTTGAAGAATGCATTTCAAATGAGCAGCATGGAGTACTGCCTAAATCTGTTTCCAAGGTTATTTCAGAAACAGTTTGCCTGAATCATCCCCTTTATATTTTCCAGACATGACAACTGTAAGAGAAGAATCAAACACATATAATTTACAGCCTACACATCGATCTACTGTCGATCATCACAGAGGCGATGTTTTCAATGACGAAAAGCCAAGTGTTGCAGAGTTATCTATATCAAATGCTGAATTAGGGCAACAAAAGAACCGTAGTAGCTTTCAGTCCTTATCAACTGCTAAACTGTCTACCAGGAGCAATGTTAATGCAGGAGCCAACATAGAAAATGTGTCATCATTTGAATTGTCACCCATTCCTGTATTCTGTGTCGAGAACAGAGCTGCGAAAGATACTTGTGATCTACATCATAAACAAATCCCTCAAGGGGAGCAAGTTAGCAGTGATGAAAACTGTTTAAAGAAGAAGCCAGATAGAGTAATTCAGCCCTCTGAAATAGAAGAAATGGTTTTGGATCAGTCACTTGTTACTTATTTAGTGCCAGAATATACTGATGATTTAGACACAAACCATGTCGACATTAAACCCATTTGTAGTGATACTGTGTTTACAGGGGGTATAATAAATGATTCTCTTTTAGATGATTCAGCACTGAAAAATTTCAAAATATTGCATCAAGAACAAAAGCAAAGTTATGGTATGTTGTCTGGTAAAATAATTACCAATGTTGACATGAATGGGATGCACTGCACAAGAACAAGTGAAATTGATAGCACTGATACGTGTCTAAAGACAGAATACTCTGATGAACTTGTTCCGGGACAGTCAGAGAGAGAAGAAGCCCATTTGGATATAAAGACACAATGCTCTGATGAACTTGTCCCAGAACAGTCAGAAGCATTTGGATATAAAAACAGAATGCTCTGATGAACTTGATCCGGGAGAGTCAGAGCATTTGGATATAAAGACACAATGCTGTGATGAACTTGATCCGGGACAGTCAGAGCATTTAGATATAAAAGACAGAATACTCTGATGAACTTGATCCGAGACAGTCAGAGCATTTGGATATAAAGACAGAATACTCTGATGAACTTGATCCGGGACAGTCAGAGCATTTGGATATAAAGACAGAATACTCTGATGAACTTGATCCGGGACAGTCAGAAAAAGTTGTAGGCCATTTCGACACAGTAATGTATGGTGAAAACAGCTGCAACAAGATGGAAGATTCCATTATAACAGATTGTAACCCTGATGATGCCTTTATCATTGAACTGAAGGAGGGGTCATTTGCTTGTTCAATGTGTTTGAGGAATTACACTAGTTCTTTAGATGTAAAGAGTCACATTGTTGAACATCACACAAAACCCATCTGTGTATTGGCCCAAGTAGAAACTGCATTCTCTCAGCATCTGTCAACATGTGAGGAACTAGAGCTTGATAAGGTAAGTGTTATCAATAGCCTACCTTGTATGTTAACATGATTGCTTCCTTTATTATAAATAATGTTATGTGCATAGTATACATTCTACAAACAGAATGATTTGTTGGTTAGTACTATACGGAGGGCCATTTTAATACGTTCTATACTTTCTATTGTTTCCAAACATCCACATATCTATATGGATCATTCTCTGCAAACAGTCATGTAGACATAACATTTATAAACATATTTTGTCTTGCAGAATATCATTTCCCATATATCGCATACACTTCAGCCACTGAAGGAGAAAATTGCTCCGGTTTATCTCTAGACAGGCTTTTATATCAATGAAATATGGATCGTAGATTTTGTGACATATAGATCACAATTTTAAAATCTCAATAACCTCAAACACAGGGATGTGTTATCTTATATGTGCTCTTTACAATACATATATTAAAGACTGTTTATAAAAGGAGGTCCTGTGTGCATATCACAATACTCTGCACACATTAAAGATCCTTGGTTGTTTACACTACAGGGCTGTCCGGGCAAAATTTAAAATTTTGCTACAAAAGCCTGAGATCATCTTAGTTGTGAATGTGGGTAAATCAAATCAAATCACCCAGCCATAAAAATATTCAAATCAACGCATGACGACAGTACCATTCAATGTTTGGTCAATGAATGAGAGGTCATATATAGAGACTCTGTGGATACTTTTTTCCAATTGGGGTGATGAGCATTTTTTTTCTCCTCTTAATTTAATGTCAAAAAGTCTAAAGAAATGATCATAGACTTTAGAAAGACTAATGATCCCCTCCACTCCCTCGTCATCAAATTTCATCGGTGTCCATTGAGATGTAAAACTGGACTGACATCTTCACACTTCTCATGTCAACAAATGATTAAACAAGCGTATGTATTTCCTAAGGAAATTAAAGTCTTTCTAAGTCGATTTAATAACAAAATCATGTTGGAAAGTGTAAGTGCACTCTTGTTTTGTCTGTGCTGTTGGGCTGGGAATTGTAGCAAGAAAGAAGTGAATAAATTTGACAGCTTCATAAAAAGAAGCAAGCAAAATAAAAAAACTATTGCTAGAACAACACTAACTAACTCTCATTTATAAAGCCTCTTGCCTCTAGACAAAATATAGAAAAGTGTAGATGGGGACACTCACCCATTATGTTTATAATGCATAAAGAGATTCTTCTTTTTGTCATCAATCTGAATGGAGGCACACCCTTTTTGTCATCAATGACAAAGCCTGCCAGGCATCTTAAAAATTTTTCTCCCTTCTGCAATTAAATTCTTGAATCAAACGTTCAAAGCCCCCAACATATAAATCTCCACTTAATTCCTGTCGCCCGTTCCTCTTCTTTGTGAAAATCATGCCTCTTTGTAAACTTTTAAAAGGAATAAGCCTATTTTAAAGTTGTGTTACAATTTTAATGCCTTTTTAACTCTATCACTGGATGAAATAATTAAATTCAGTATCTTCATTTACATGATCTTTGTAATGTGTGGGTCTTGTGTTGTCAGTGCCTCAGTATCTTCATTTACAATTTTAAGACGAAATCTTTTACATGTTGCTGGGTATTGTGAGTGCCAGTGCCTCAGTATCTTCATTTACAATTTTAAGACGAAATCTATTTACATGTTGTGAAAAGAAAAAAGACGTCAATATCCAATTTTACAAATTTTCTTTTGTCTGTGTGACACGTAACAGGTATATTGTGGAGACAGCCATGCCAAGGATGTTGTTGACATTTCAACTCAACAACAGGTTTATTAGAACACAAGGGTCAAGACAAACGGTCAAGACAGTACAAGAAAGATGGCGATGTTCACACCATGAGTGTAAAAGGTGAGATTATCACTTGAGGTTGAAAGATGAAATCATCAATTTAGTTACCAAAACTATTTCTCTTTTTGTCCCATCTCTCTTTCTCTCACTCTCTCTCTAATCACAGTCCGTGTTCGTTTCCATTTCTCTTGTTGAAAGGTCAAGCCGGTTATATTATATTTGTTTCTCTGCATCAGTTAGGTTTCGGATAAGCAGGGGATTGGCCCACTGTACCCTAGGTAGATGGTGGGGCTGCCACCTTGAGGTCCTCTACCAGGCCTTGTTATTTTCTGTCAGGGTTAACTCCCTTAGCCTTTGGTCATTCAAGATCAGCATGCAAGGCAGCAGGTTGTTGTTTTCTGTCAGGGTTAACTCCCTTAGCCTTTGGTCAGTCAAGACTCGACCTGCAAGGCAGAAGCAGGTTGTTTTCTGTCAGGGTTAACTCCCTTAGCCCCTGTAAAAGAAAAACCTGCAAGGCAGCAGAAGACTCGTAGTGCTTACCTGTCCACTGCCCGGCCCAAATACGTCTATATACTAAAATTAAAAACCAAAACTAGAAACCCTATAAATTTACTGCCGTCTATATACTAAAATTTAAAATCCAAAATTAGAACACAGACATGTCTCTATACTAAAATTTAAAACCAAAACTAGAACCCAGACCTGTCTATATACTAAAATTTAAAACCAAAATTAGAACCCAGACATGTCTCTATACTAAAATTTAAAACTAAAATTAGAACCCAGACATGTCTCTATGTTAAAAATTTAAAACCAAAATTAGAAATTCAGACATGTCTATATACTAAAATTTAAAACCAAAACTAGAATTCAGACATGTCTATATACAAAAATTTAAAACCAAAATTAGAACCCAGACATGTCTATATACTGAAACTTAAAACCAAAATAAGAACCCAAATACGTCTATATACTAAAACTTAAACCAAAATTAGAACCCAGACATGTCTGCACTTTCTCGAGGTCTGCCTGTTGGTCTTTTACCTTGGGCTTTAGCACTGTATGCTGATTTAACTATTCTACTGTCATTCATTCTGAGGTAACACACAATTTCCCCACTCGACCCAGCTGCAAATGGGTACAAGCACTTGCTTGGGAGTAAATACCAGCGCCAGACCAGCATCCTGGCCAGGAGGTGAGTATTATCACCTGTTCCACTTCACACTATTGAAACTAAGATAAGCTCCGGCTCTATGGGCCGTCACAGCCCTGAAGGAATTACTTTTCTTTACTTTACTTTACTTTACTTTACTTTACTTTACTTTACTTACTTTTCTTTACTTTACTTTACTTTACTTTTTACTTTACTTTACTTTACTTTACTTTCTTTACTTTCTTTTACTTTCTTTACTTATCTTTACTTTTCTGTTTAGTGCCCATTTGCACTTGGATCGAGTGGGAAATGCGTGTTCACGCATCTTTCCCAATCAAACACAACTGGTTTTGGTTTGATTCAAACCTGAGACTTCATGATCTAAAGCCCTACAGCCTGACCATCGGCCACTGACGCCACAGGATGGGGTACCTGAGAAGAAAATGTTGCATGCAGATAAATCAATACTTGTATACCGTATGTGCCAATGCAACAATCACAAGCCAAGTGCCATCAAAGTCGAAACTGTGGCATTTAGATGTCTTGAATGGAGCTGTTTCGTATGATGTCTGGATGGCCATTTTGAAAGGTTTAGGATCCCTGGCTACAGCATTTACAAACGACATGCGAAAAAGAAGCCTATAATAGAGTTTAATTGGTCACTTTTAAACTGTAGGGATTATGTTATTTACCTGTTGCATTTCTGTCAGCCTTTCCCGAAAAACCCCAAAACAACAACTCACCTTCTTGTGACCTTAATAATACGTTTGCATTCAATGCACTGAGGCTTGTACTTTTCAACTCAACTTTATCTTTTCAATCTACAGATGTTCATGCATGCCCCCTGTGTAAGCTGGCTTTCTCTTCTAACCAGTACCTGGAAAGTCATATGAAGAAGAAGGCATAGTAAAAAACGTTTGAGGAACATCAAGAATTCTTTGCTCAAGAAAAGCTCTGTTGTGGATTTTAATTGCTTTGAGGATGAAAACAGGACACTTTCAAAATCTGTCAATTGCTGTATTAGTGAAAAGAGAGGCGTAGAAGCTGTGGAACAGGTCAACGATTCCTTAATAAAGAACAGACCACTGGACCAGTCAATGATGAGCAAAGGAGAAGAGTCGTTTAAGTGTAGTGAGCATGGCAAGATGTTTAGTCAGTGTCATCACCTCCATAGCCACATAAAAATGCACACAGGAGAAAAGCCATTCAAATGTAATGAATGTTGTAAGACTTTTAGCTACAGTAGTAACCTCCATCGTCACATGAGAACGCACACAAGCGAAAAGCTATTCAAATGTAATGAGTGTGATAAGGTATTTAGTCAGAGTGGTAACCTCCATACTCACATGAGAACACACAGCGGAGAAAAACCATTCAAATGTATTGAATGTTGTAAGACATTTAGTCGGAGTGGTAGCCTCTATTCACACATGAGAAACACACAAGAGAAAAGCTATTTAAATGCAATGAGTGTGATAAGAAATTTAGTCAGAGTGGTAGCCTCCATACTCACATGAGAACACATACAGGAAAAAAGCCATTCAATTGTAATGAGTGTGATAAGATGTTTAATCAGAGTGGTGACCTCCATCGTCACATGAGAATACATACTGGAGAAAAGCCATTCAAATGTAATGAATGTGATAAGACGTTTAGTCAGAAGAAAAGCCTTCATATTCACATGAGAACACATAGAGGAGAAAAGCCATTCAAATGTAATGTGTGTGATAAGATTTTTAGTCAGAAGAGTAGCCTGCATACTCACATGATAACACACAGAGGAGAAAAGCCATTTAAATGTAATGTGTGTGATAAGATGTTTAGTTACAGTAGTAACCTCCATACTCACATGAAAATACACACAAGAGAAATGCTATTCAAATGTAATGAGTGTGACAAGACATTTAGTCAGAGTGGTAGCCTTCATACTCACATGAAAACACACGGAGGACAAAAGCCGATCAAATGTAATGAATGTGATAAGATGTTTAGCCAGAGTGATGACCTCCATCGTCATATGAGAACACACAGAGGAGAAAAGCCATTCAAATGTACTGAGTGCGAGAAGAAATTTAAATACAGTGGTGACCTCCATACTCACATGAGAACACACACGGGAGAAAAGCCATTCAAATGTAATGAATGTGATAAGACGTTTAGTCAGAATAGTAGCCTCCATACTCACATGAGAATACACACAGGAGAAAAGCCATTCCCATGTGATGTGTGTGATAAGATATTTAGTTACAGTAGTAACCTCTATACTCACATGAGAACACACACAGGAGAAAAGCCATTCAAATGTAATGAATGTAATAAAACGTTTAGTCAGAGTGGCACCCTCCATATTCACATGAAAACACACAAGAATAAAGCTATTTAAATGTACTGAGTATGGAAAGACATTATTTTAGTCTGAGTGGTCTCCTCCATACTCACATGAGACACAGATATCATTCAAATGTAATGAGTTGGGTAAGAGGTTTAATCAGTCTTCTTTTTTCTTCATAATAATAATGGCTGACCATCTCAATTCTTGAGTACTTACTTTAACTTTTCAAAACTTTTTGTCCTCTCATACCGCAAGGTGTGGAGAGGAGATGCAATAGTCGGACATGGGCCAGGTGTGTTGCCTTTTGGATCGACAAGTTGTTCTTTTGGAGGGTCTACTTGACTCCGTCGATACCTCTTTTCCTTGGTCTTCCTCTTGCCTTGAGTCCATTAAACTTCATGTTGTAGGCCTTTGAGGCCTTGTCTAGTATTACTAATTATACTGTCAATACATTGATCCAAGTTTCATTTCAATGTGATAGGGATAATGTGCCGGTGCTCAATTCTGTTTTGAAAGTGTTACTGCTGAGAATTTGATTTGCCTGTGACCAAGATGGTGGACGTGTTTCATTGAAGCTAAGTGTCATTGCTATAATTAGTGTGAGTTTTATTTCTCTTGGTTGTCCATTCCAATTCCACAGCCTTGCTGTACTAGGCTAAAATGAGTGCAGGTGATAATCAATGTTTGAAGATGAAACCGTGTATGTTTGACAGCCTAATCTGGTTGTCTTTTAAAAAAATTAAGTTTAAGGTGATATAATGGAATAAACAGTTGGTCATTTATAGCTTTAAAGAACATATTTGTTCTGTCGGGCTCTAATATTCTTCAAAAGGCATTCATTGCAATTGATTCATGTTGATTTTGGTAATAATGATATCCTTTAGTGTACATATAATTATTAGTTACAAAGCGGTCTGCATTCTTTGCACTTTCTCAATTTCTTGTACGTAGGTATGTTGGTGTGGGTCCCAGACACAGCTACCATAATCTAAGACTAAGACTGGTTTTACTAAAGCCTTGTACATTTTGAGGGCAGTTGTGAAAGTTTTTTTCTGAGGAATGTCAAAAGGCCATTTGCTTTTCTGCGCAGTGTTCTATGTTGTTCTTTTCATTGCATTGTAGTGTCTATTGTGACTCCTCCTAGGTATTTGGCACTGTTGGTTATTTTCAGTTTTTGGTTATCTATGTAGTAGTCTGAGTTGACTTTTTTTTTATTACTTTGTTGCATATTTTTAGTACCTAACATTTATCTGGGTGGAACTCCATTTACCACTTTCTTTCCATTCTTGAAATGTGTTTAGGTCATTTTGTGATATTTTGAAATACGTGTTATTTATGTTTAAATACAATAGACCATCATCAGCAAAAAATGTTAGTTTAGTATTTGGTGAAAGGTTTTGGTCATCATCATCAGCGTGTAAAAGCTGCGAGTTCCCCAGGGACCCCTTTAAAGGTTTTGGTCAATATCATTGAAATATTCTTGGAAATAAGGACCTAAGGCTATTCCCTGGGGGACACCTGAAAGCACTGGTTTGTGATTAGAGAGAGAGAGAGAGAGAGAGAGAGAGAGAGAGAGAGAGAGAGAGAGAGAGAGAGAGAGAGAGAGAGAGAGAGGGAGGGAGGGAGAGAGAGAGAGAGAGAGAGAGAGAGAGAGAGAGAGAGAGAGAGAGAGAGAGAGAGAGAGAGAGAGAGAGAGAGAGAGAGAGAGAGAGAGAGAGAGGGAGAGAGAGGGAGAGGAGAGAGAGAGAGAGAGAGAGAGAGAGAGAGAGAGAGAGAGAGAGAGAGTGTGTGTATCTAGTACAAACTTAGTATATTACGATGGCTGGCCTACCATTGACTAACACATTGTACGATGAATGAGTCATCGGTTCTACATGACGTACAGGACATGCATATTATTACCTGAAACTATACACATGTGACTTTTGGATTATTTCCCTTGTAAACCGTGGGTTATTTCCCTTGCAAACCGTGGGTTATTTCCCTTGCAAACCGCTTACAGGAATTGGCTGTTACAACAGTATTACTATTAACAGGACTGTAGCCTATCCCCATCGATCCCGTATAACAAATATGAAATGTGTAATTGTAATACTACATGTATGTTGCTTGTTCATCATGAACTTTTCTTTTCCTCATTGTAATAAACTTCGGGGAAAAACTTAACTCAATGATTTTGTTCATTTAAAAAAAAATGTTATTATTATTAATGTAATGCCTTTCTCAACATTGCACGACTGGTTGTGTTCGTTTGTAAGTAGAAAAAAAGTGAATGATGGCCGTTGTCTCATAGGATGAGGTGTCACATGAGCTGAATAGTACTGTTGTACTAAACTTGTAGGGCTTGGAATTTTGACTCATTTGGTTGGCGGGCACTACTAGTACTTAGTACTAGTACATGTACTACATGGGTAAGTTTCTATCATTCACTCTGTGATACTTTTATCTCGCTGTTTTCTCTTGTTCTTAATTCACCATGAGATCAGCACATATGGTGAACAGGTTGAATTTCAATCAAACCAAACTCTTCTTAAGCTCTCTCTCTCTCTCTCTCTCTCTCTCTCTCTCTCTCTCTCTCTCTCTCTCTCTCTCTCTCTCTCTCTCTCTCTCTCTCTCTCTCTCCCCTCTCTCTCCCCCCCTCTCTCTCTCTCTCTCTCTCTCTCTCTCTCTCTCTCTATCTCTCTCTCTCTCTTTCTCTCTCTCTCTCTCTCTCTCTCTCTCTCTCTCTCTCTCTCTCTCTCTCTCTCTCTCTCTCTCTCCTCTCTCTCGATATCTCTCTCTCTCTATATCTCTCTCTCTCTGGATCTCTCTCTCTCTCTGATGGGTGCATGGATGGGTGAATGGACAAATCGATTGATGGATAGGTGGATGGATGGATGAAAGGATGGAAGGATAGATGGGGGAATGGATGAATAAATAGATGAGGAGGGAAAGATAGATGAATGGATGAGTGAACGGATTGCTGGATGAATAGATGGGTAGATAAATAGATGGATGGATAAAATGGTAATTTACTATGGATGGATGGATAAATAGATAGGAAAAGATGGATAATTAAATGGGTGGATGAATAGGTGGATATATAAATGTGTGAATGAATGGATAGTTAAATGGGTGGATGGATAGATGTGTCAATGTTTGGATGGATAGATAAATGTGTGAATGGATGGATAGATAAATGTAAGAATGGATGAATAGATAAATGTGTCAATGGATGGATAGATAAATGGATGAATAGGTGGATATATAAATGTGTGAATAGATGGAAAGATAAATGTGTGAATAGGTGGATATATAAATGTGTAAATGGATGGATAGATAAATGGATGAATAGGTGGATATATAAATGTGTAAATGGATGGATAGATAAATGGATGAATGAGTGATAGATAAATGGATGAATAGGTGGATATATAAATGTGTGAATAGATGGAAAGATAAATGGATGAATAGGTGGATATATAAATATGTAAATGGATGGATAGATAAATGGATGAATAGGTGATAGATAAATGTGGGAATAGATGATAGATAAATGTGTGAATGGATGGATAGATAAATGTGTGAATAGATGATAGATAAATGTGTGATTAGAGGATAGATAAATGTGTGAATAGATGATAGATAAATGTGTGAAATGGATAGATAAATGTGTGAATGGATGGATAAATAGATATGAGATAAATGTGTGAATAGCGCATAGAGTGACTAAGATAATGGCCTTATAAATTCATATTATTATTATTATTATTATTATTATTATTATTATTATTATTATTATTATTATTATTATTATTAGATAAATGTGTGATAGATAAATGTGTGAATAGATGATAGATATTTTTAAATATGTGAATAGATGATATATAAATTCATGGATGATAGATAGATGATTATATATAATGGATTATAAATGTGTGAATAGGTGATATATAAATGTGAATGGATGATAGATAAATGTATTGATAGATAAATGTATAGATTATATATTATGATTTATAAATGTGTGAATGGATGATACATAAATGTGTGAATGGATGATAGATAAATGTGTGAATAGATGATATATAATTTATAAATGTGTGAATAGGTGATAGATAAATGTGTGAATAGATGATAGATAAATGTGTGAATAGATGATATATGATAGATAAATGTGTGAATGGATGATAGATAAATGTGTGAATAGATGATATATAATTTATAAATGTGTGAATAGGTGATAGATAAATGTGTGAATGGATGATAGATAAATGTGTGAATAGATGATATATAATTTATAAATATGTGAATAGGTGATAGATAAAATGTGTGAATAGATAATATATAAATGTGTGAATAGAGGATAGATAAATGTGTGAATAGATGATAGATAAATGTGTGAATAGATGATAGATAAATGTGTGAATGGATGATAGATAAATGTGTGAATAGATGATAGATAAATGTGTGAAGGGATGATAGATAAATGTTTGAATAGATGATAGATAAATGTGTGAATAGATGATATATAAATGTGTGAATAGATGATATATAAATGTGTGAATAGATGATAGATAAATGTGTGAATAGATGATAGATAACTGTGTGACTAGTTTAGATAAATGTGTAGATGGATGATAGATAAATGTGTGAATAGATGATAGATAAATGTGTGAATAGATGATAGATAAATGTGTGAATAGATGATAGATAAAGATAAATGATAAATGATGTGAATAGATGATAGATAAATGTGTGAACAGATGGATAGATAAATGTGTGAATAGATGATAGATAAATGTGTGAACAGATGGATAGATAAATGTGTGAATAGATGATAGATAAATGTGTGAATAGATGATAGATAAATGTGTGAATAGATGATAGATAAATGTGTGAATAGATGATAGATAAATGTGTGAATAGATGATATATAAATGTGTGAATGGATGGATAGATAAATATGTGAATGGATGGAAAGATAAATGTGTGAATGGATGGATAGATAAAAGTGTGAATGGATGATAGATACATGTGTAAATGGATGATAGATAAATGTGTGACTAGATGATAGATAAATGTGTGAATAGATGATATATAAATGTGTGAATGGATGATAGATAAATGTGTGAATAGATGATAGATAAATGTGTGAATAGATGATAGATAAATGTGTGAATGGATGGATAGATAAATGTGTGAATGGATGGGTAGATAAATGTGTGAATGGATGGAAAGATAAATGTGTGAATGGATGGATAGATAAATGGATGAATAGGTGGATATATAAATGTGTGAATGGATGGATAGATAAATGTG
>JAXRKP010001041.1:0-20000 GCA_037039925.1 Doris montereyensis
CATTGACGGCCAAATCTCAATGGTCACCGTTTTTTAGGGGACTTTTAGAAGGGCCAAATCTCAATGGTCACCGTTTTCACCTTTTTTTATGGCCAAATCAATGGGCTTTTAGAAGACATTGACAGCCAAATCTCAATGGTCACCGTTTTTTGGGGGGCTTTTTAGAAGACATTGACAGCCAAATCTCAATGGTCACCGTTTTTAGGGGGCTTTTTAGAAGACATTGACAGCCAAATCTGAATGGTCACCGTTTTTTAGGGGCTTTTTAGAAGACATTGACAGCCAAATCTCAATGGTCACCGTTTTTAGGGGCTTTTAGAAGACATTGACAGCCAAATCTCAATGGTCACCGTTTTTATGGGGCTTTTAGAAGACATTGACAGCCAAATCTCAATGGTCACCGTTTTTAGGGGACTTTTTAGAAGACATTGACGGCCAAATCTCAATGGTCACCGTTTTTAAGGGGGCTTTTTTAGAAGACATTGATAGCCAAATCTCAATGGTCACCGTTTTTTTAGGGGACTTTTAGAAGACATTGACATCCAAATCTCAATGGTCACCGTTTTTTTTAGGGGACTTTTAGAAGACATTGACAGCCAAATCTCAATGGTCACCGTTTTTTAGGGGCTTTTAGAAGACATTGACGGCCAAATCTCAATGGTCACCGTTTTTTAGGGGACTTTAGAAGACATTTATGGCCAAATCTCAATGGTCACCGTTTTTTAGGGGGCGTTTTAGAAGACATTGACAGCCAAATCTCAATGGTCACCGTTTTTTAGGGGGCGTTTAGAAGACATTGACGACCAAATCTCAATGGTCACCGTTTTTTAGGGGACTTTTAGGAAGACATTTATGGCCAAATCTCAATGGTCACCGTTTTTTAGGGGACTTTTAGAAGACATTGACGGCCAAATCTCAATGGTCACCGTTTTTAGGGGCTTTTAGAAGACATTGATGGCCAAATCTCAATGGTCACCGTTTTTAGGGGGCTTTTTAGAAGACATTGACGGCCAAATCTCAATGGTCACCGTTTTTTAGGGGGCTTTTAGAAGACATTGACAGCCAAATCTCAATGGTCACCGTTTTTAGGGGCTTTTTAGAAGACATTGACAGCCAAATCTCAATGGTTGCCGTTTTTTGGGGGCTTTTAGAAGACACTGACAGCCAAATCTCAATGGTCACCGTTTTTTAGGGGCTTTTAGAAGACATTGACAGCCAAATCTGAATGGTCACCGTTTTTTAGGGGCTTTAGAAGACATTGACATCCAAATCTCAATGGTCACCGTTTTTTTTTTAAAGGACAACCAAATCAATGGTCACCGTTTTTTAGAAGACATTGACAGCCAAATCTCAATGGTCACCGTTTTTTAGACATTGGCCAAATCTCAATTACGTTTTTTAGGGGCTTTTAGAAGACATTGACGGCCAAATCTCAATGGTCGTGATGGAGTGTAAACGTGGATTACGTCTTGCAAAATGACGGCCCTCTACTGGATGCATTTAGAACGTGCAACACCAGTCTTGTAGCAAACAAACAAAATATAGCCTGTAGTGGGAACCAGTGTAACCTATAAGACAAAAAAGAAGTGATATGGTCTCCTTTGTTCTTTTTCAAAACCTTTTTCAGCCTGTTTTGAAAATCGCTGCAGAATGCAGAATTTTAGGAAAAGAAACCGTTGAAAATATGCACTTCTATAAATAGAAAACACCAAGTTCTTTTCATGGCGACGCGATGGGTGCCGACGCAGAGGTCGCGGTTTCGATCCCCGTGGTGGCCAGGATTTGTTTTCTGTTCATTTCTTGTGTTTGTCTCGTCTTTTTGTTCTATGGGGCTTTCATATTATCTTATGTCATTATATTAACTTCTGACATGCCCTTGCCTCACTGTTGTCTTTATCTACGTTAGATTACTGTAGGTCGGTATTTTCTCGACAGGTGGCGTTGCCCTTATTATTATTATTATTATTATTATTATTATTATTATTATTATTATTATTATTATTATTATTATTATTAATAGTAGTAGAAATGGTTGTAGTAGTAGTAGTAGTAGTAGTAGTAGTAGTAGTACTAGTAGTAGTAGTAGTAGTAGTACTGTAGTAGTAGTAGTAGTAGTAGTAGTAGTAGTAGTAGTATAGTAGTAGTAGTACTGTAGTAGTAGTAGTAGTAGTAGTACTGTAGTAGTAGTAGTACTGTAGTAGTAGTAGTACTGTAGTAGTAGTAGTACTAGGTAGTAGTAGTAGTAGTAGTAGTACCAGTAGTAGCAGTAGTAGTAGTAGTAGTAGTAGCAGTAGTAGTAATAGCAGTAGCTAGCAGTAGTAGTAGTAGTAATGCAGTAGCTAGTAGTAGTAGTACCGTAGTAGTAGTAGTAGTAGTAGTAGTAGTACTGTAGTAGTGCTGTAGTAGTACTGTAGTAGTAGTAGTAGTACTAGCAGTAGTAGCAGCAGTAGTAGTAGTAGTAGTAGTAGTGCTGCAGTAGTACTGTAGTAGTAGTAGTAGTAGTAGTGCTGGGTAGTACTGTAGTAGTAGTAGTAGTAGTAGTACCGTAGCAGTACTGTAGTAGTGCTGTAGGTAATTGCTGTAGTAGTAGTAGTAGTAGTATACTGTGGTAGTACTGTAGTAGTAGTATTGCAGTAGTAGTAGTAGTGCTGGTAGTACTGTAGTAGTAGTAGTAGTAGTACTGTAGTAGTACTGTAGTAGTAGTAGTAGTACTGTAGTAGTACAGTAGTAGTAGTAGTAGTAGTAGTAGTAGTAGTAGTAGTAGTAGTAGTAGTAGTAGTAGTAGTAGTAGTAGTAGTAGTAGTATTGTCGTTATTATCGTTAGTTTTATTATTATTATTTTTATTATTAATATTATTATTATTGTTGTTGTTCTTGTTATTGTTGTTGTTATTGATGTTGTTTTATTATTGCTTTCGGCCTACTGCAGTAGAATTATTATTTTTAACACGGCAAAAGAAGTACTTGTGAGAGAGGGAAACGTGTTACTTGTATTAGATTTTACCCACATCCCCAACTAAGGCGATCTCGGGTTTTTGGTGGGATTTGTTTTAATTTTACCCGGACTGTCCTGTACTCAGCCACGAGCTCTTTAACGCACAGAATACTTTAAACGTGAAGGTGAGAATTAAAACTTGGAACACACCTGAAACCTTAGTTGGTAGCGGTGGCCGAGTGGCTAGATTGCCGGACTGGAGATCGAGTCATAGCAGCCGTACATCCGCCGTTGTGTTTCCTTGGGAAAGACACCCTAGAGGCACATTCCCGCACTTGCCCAGGTGCAACAAACATGGGTACAAGCACTAGCTTGGCAGTAAAAACCTGACCAGCGTCCTGACCAGGAGGTGGCTAGTATTACCTGTTTCGCGTCACGCTACGCTTTTTTTGAAACCAGGATAAGCTCCGGCTCTATGGGCCGCATTCGTTGGAGGGACTTCACGTCCTCTGCGTGTGGAAACCTCGCTGTCACATCGAATAGGACCACGCTATGCGCTCGGCTTGCGGTGATTTCGTATATTCACACGGTAAGCCTTGGGGTTGTAGAAGGGATTAGTCAAATAGGATTTACGTTCGGTTGAAGCGATGTTCCCATATTAGCGAAGGCATCGCTACTTTTTCTGACGCAGACTATTTAAAACAACTAATGATAACTTGTTTTATTGGTAGCAAAATTTCGTCAAATTTAAAAAATAAGAAAAAAAGTAGGGGGTGGGAGGAGGAGGAGGAGGGGAGGGGAGGGAGGTATTGCAGGCAATCAGAATGATGTGCTACTTATGCTAGAAAGAAAAGGTAAGCCAACACTTGTACTGGTGAGACAAGACAAGCCCACACAGTCATGACGGGACAGAGACGAAAGTTGAGTTGGCTCACTGAAATATGGTCATAGGCAACTGGTCGTAGCGGCGACTCTGTAGTCCAGGGGCAAAGGTGTCCGACTCTCAACCAAAAGCTAGTGGGTTCGAGCGCCGCCAAGGGTTGAAAAATGTTCTGTAGTTTTTTCGAGCAAAATGCATCTCTCTCTCCCCCCCCCCTTTCCCTCCCACTTTCTTCTGACACAACGCTGTATGATTTTGATTTGATTTCCATTTACCCGCATCCACAACTAAAGCGGATCTCGGGGTTTTTTCGGTAGGACTTTTAATTCTACTCGAAAAATCTCGAGATATACTTTCAACCGTCGGTGGGGTTCGAACCCACTATGTTTTGGTTGAGAGGCCGACGCCTTGCTTCTGGTCTATCGAGCTCCCCCCCCTCCCCTCAACAGTAGGATAAGCAAGGGATGTGATAGCTGCCAACCAAACGAATTTAGTACTTTTTTTTAGGAGGTGGGGGAGGGGGGGGAGTGGTGAGGCCATCAGTCTGTATTTACGTTGAAAAGTACGTATAATATAAAGGTTAACGCTTTTTTTTGCTATGAACCCTAAGTCACGGACAGCGACGCAAAGAGATTTGGGGTGAGAGTCTGGAGACGCCATCATGAGTTTTTGGTAAGGCTGTAAGACTGCCGTCGTGCTTCTGTACAGAAGGTAACGGAGCGGTGGGCGGACTTCATCCGATGGTGTCTGGAATGGTGCTTCCCGCCTGGAATGGTGTGTCCCGTCTGGAATGGTGTTTCCGTCTGGAATGGTGTGTCCCGTCTGGAATGGTGTTTCCCGTCTGGAATGGTGTGTCCTGGAATGGTGTGTCTGGAATGGTGTTTCCCGTCTGGAATGGTGTTTCCCGTCCCGTCCTGGAATGTCTGGAATGGTGTGTCTCGTCTGAATGGTGTTTCCGCCGGAATGGTGTGTGCCGCCTGGAATGGTGTTTCCGTCTGGAATGATGCTTCCCTCTGGAATGGTGTTTCCGTCTGGAATGGTGTTTCCCGTCTGGAATGGTGTGTCCTGTCTAAAATGGTGTGTCCTGTTTGGAATGGTGTGTCCCGTCTGAAATGGTGTTTCCCCGTCTGGAATAGCGTGTCCGGTCTGAATGGTGTGTCCCGTCTGGAATAGTGTGTCCCGTCTAGAATAGTGTGCCCGTCTAGAATAGTGTGTCCGTCTAGAATAGTGTGTCCCTGCCTAAAATAGTGTGTCCAGCCTAGAATAGTGTGTCCAGTCTAGAATAGTGTGCCCCGCCTGGAATAGTGTGTCACGTCTGGAATAGTGTGCCCCGTCTTGAATAGTGTGCCCCATCTGGAATGGTGTGTCCCGTCTGGAATGGTGTGTCCACGTCTGGAATGGTGGGTCCCGTCTGGAATGGTGGGTCCTGTCTGGAATAGCGTGTCCCGTCTGGAATAGTGTGCCCCGTCTTGAATAGTGTGCCCCATCTGGAATGGTGTGTCCCGTCTGGAATGGTGGGTCCCGTCTGGAATGGTTTGTCCCGTCTGGAATAGCGTGTCCCGTCTGGAATAGTGTCCTGGGTCTGGAATGGTGTGTCCCATCTGGAATAGCGTGTCCCGTCGTGCCAGTTCAAATTAGGGAGTCGTGTCATTTTGGATTTTAAAAAGGTTGGCAGAGAGGAGACGTTATCCGTGTGTTGTTTTACGAAAGGATGACACCCGAAACATTACAAAGAAACAAAGTAAGAGGATCGTGCAGTGCCGTAATTTCCACACAGCAACGTATGGATGATGTGAGATGTGAACATTGAACAAGAATATTATTAGATTGTTTAAGTTCATTAGAAAAATAATGAAATGCTACATAAAAATCCTTAGAATTTCGTGGACAGAACACAGGAACAACACATCCATAAGAAAAGAGTTGCAGGTTTGGGAAGAATGAATGACTGCAACGGTTTGTCGGAGCTCACAATTTAAAATACTTTTGCCACATCAAACGACATGCATGAAGGTCCAGGAACCATGATTTTGAAGAGGGGGGGGCGGGGAGTGGAAAAAGAAACAAAGAAAGCCATGCAGAAGATGAGGGAAAGATAAAGATGAAGCATTTGGAAAAGGAAAAAAACCCAATTACAGAGGCAGGAAGAATGTCATGGGACGAAAGACACTCATAGATGGCATAGGGATGCAACGTCCTATGGGATGCTGTTGATGATGATGATAATGATGATGAGGATAATGATGATGATAATGATGATAATGATGATGATAATGTAGGCCAAACGGCAAATGGTCACAAAATAATTGTTCACTTTTACTCACATAAATTGTGAAAAGACTCGGTATTGAAAAAGTCTGGTCAAATGTAATGTGTTTATTTGATTGCCATTTAATAAAGACTTCAAGGCATGTGTCATGTTCATACAACCTGTCATAAATCCGAAATATCAACTGACAGCGTTGTACCTCTAAAGCTCTTGCGTCTGAGAGGAAATCTTCGAGTTTTAAAGATTGTCAGAAAGGCAACACGCTTGAAGGAAGACGTTTTCAAAAGAGGTCAGATTCCTATGGAAGACCAGTCCGGGCCAACCAATTTCTCGATTTATCCTTAGTAGTTTCAGCAGTCTTAATCCTTCTACAAGGAAACGTACAGCGAGCTGAAAATCCAAAATCTCACAAATGTCACAAAGCGCAAAATAAAGAATCCTTGAATTCGCGCTGACTTGACCATCTGATTTTGTGTCGTATTTGGTTTGCGCAATGGAAATGTTTCAACAAGGACAGTGAAATAAATCCGCAACGAACACACTCATACACACAAACATCATTGTTCATGATTTTGTTTACCTGGAGCCAATCAGCGTTGGACGATAGACGCCGGAACCAGACGTCAGGTTCAAGGTTAGGTTTCATGATGATAGACACGCACAATGCAACGAACGTGCTAGCAGACTATGATGATGACTTTTTGAGTGGGTGGTTCGCGGGCGCTACTGGTAGCTTCGCTTAGTTCCTTTCACTCTTTCTTTCATCATTCGATCCTACTGTTTCCTCTTCATTCACCCTGATATCACCGCGTGATACGGTGCGGTGGGCGGGGCGGGGGTAAAATTGCAAGGAAAATGAACTGAGCAATGACGACATTGTGGTGATACAAATCCGGTCAGCGGAAGCCGAGCGGTGGCGTGAAGGTGGCGGGTTTTGGTGGGCGACTCGCTGCGGAACGTGTCTGTCTTCAACCGGAACCTCCAAGTCGTCCTCGTCGTCGTCGTCCTCGTCCTCGTCGTCATAGGCCTGGGACAGGCGGCTCGGGAGTGGAGGGCGTAGGTGTCGCTCCTCCTCCAGCTGCGTCAAGCCGGCCTGGGCGCCCTCAGCCGGTCAGAGTTTGAGCTTGTGGATGGGGGCAGTGGCATGGGTGTGCCCACCTTTCCGCTCTTGGTGGGCGACTTCGCGTGGGTCTGTCATGAAATGTGGGGGCTGGCAGTGCACCTGATCTTCTTGACAATCGCTGTCGCCTTCGTCGTCACTGTAGCATTGCTGGTGCGTGGCTTGGTGATGATGATGATGATGATGACGATGATGGATGATGGTGTTGATGACGATTGGTAATGGTGTTTGTCGTGTTGATGTTGTTCGCCGCCTTGCTTTTGGCGTCGATGGTTTTGACCCTGCGGAGAGCTGTTGCTGGGATAGTAAGTAGTCAGACAAGAAATTCACGCGGCTGTCCAGCTGGCTCCTGAGTAGTCCAGCTGGTTGACAGTCTCCAGGTTGGACCTCTGGCGGCGGAGGAGAAAGTCCCTCTGCTGACGACGGCCGATGGAAGGAGCACCAGGAATTTCTTTTGGGACACCGGCTCTCGTCGGGCATGATGCCCTCCAGGGGTTCCACCAGCTCCTTGGGTTTGACGGAAACGTTGTGGGCGGCCTCGACATCAGAAGGACATTTCCGCGGTCAATGTCGTTCATCAAGGACAAGGACCGCTGGGCTGGTCGGCCAGGCTGGTGGTAGGCCGGGGGCGCCATATATGATGAGCCTGCTGTCCTCGTACACCGCCCAACACGTCTCCCGAAAGTTGGACTTGTCCGGCTGACCGGAGAGAGGACTGGCGTCGCGCATGAAGAGCGAGTTCGTGTCGCGCGTAGTGGGCGCTCGGCACTGGGGTCCGTGCCGTGCCCGAGCCTCCGACCTCTGGCTGATGTCGTAGCTGGGGCGTCGCCGTCCATAGTGGACCATTTCTACTGCACCATGCCGCCGCCGCCGCCGCCGACTTTACCGCCTTTGCCGCCCTTGCCACCGCCGATGGTTTTGGTGTGAAATCAATACTACGACTAAGAGACGCGGAGCTCACCACGGAGACGGCGTCCATGGAAGTTTGCGATCTCCCCACTAATGTTTCAGAGTGATCTCCCTGCTAGTGTTTCGATGGAGTGATCTCCCCACTTACGTTTGAACAGAGCGAACTCGCTATTAAAATTTGTACTGAGTTATCTCTCCACTAATGTTTTGGACGGAGTGATCTCCCCACTAACGTTTGGAAGAAGTTATCTTTTCTTCGACGAGTGGAATGGGTGATCTCTTCGTTAAAAGGTGGAAATTACGATTTCTCTGTGAATGAATGATAACATGGGAGACGGTAAATGGAGAAGCAGATCTTCCGGGCAGCCCCAGGTTGTGCTAGTGGTGATGATATCCACAAACAGTAGTTCAGACGTGATATTATTTTTTGAAAGTGGCGGCGAGAGTAACTGTATATTGTGTAAGGTAGACGCGATGAAGTCTTGATCTTACCACTCTCAGGTCTTCTCCGATGACAAAGTTAGTCAAAACAGCTGTTCTGGCGCAGAATGGGAACCAATTGAAGATAATCCACTCGCTCCGTATCGGAACAGAAAATTGTCTTTGTCTGTTTATTTGTTTCTTTGTTTGTTTGTTTGTATTATGTGCCCCCGTTTCCACACGTCTTGCGTGAAAGGGCCTAAGGAAAAGAAGAACGTGATATGCGGACCTCGGAGTGCCTAAGACGTGGTGACTGTCCATTTTGGCGTCTTGCACATCGCCGCCACGCCTTACTCAAGCTAATGAACGAAGTAGGCAGTCGCAGTCACATCATCAGAAACACAGCGGGCGGTCAGATGGCGCGACCGGTAGGTAGGTCCTACTTCTCTCCCTCCACTCTCTGCACTTGTATTTCTTCTTGCTGTTTTTCTCTGGAATCACTCACAGATCAATGCAATATGGTGGACGGGGTCAATTTATATGAAACAAACAAACGAGCAAACACACAGGAACACGCGTTGTGAAATCCAAGCTTTTTAAAATTATTTAATAAAAGATAACTTTACTATTGTACGCGGCGACATAATAGTGCATACATGACATAGTTAACCTTTAACCACGTCTTGTAACAGCGCTTTGGTGTCCATGATACGTGTCGTATCCTTAAATTCTGAATGGCAACTGTGTATTAAAAGGCAAGTTATTCCATCAGCGATCATATCGTTATGTCATTATGCCTGAAACACTAGAACGCATCATCACCACCATCATAACACTCTTTGCCGACACTCCGTGGAGTGAGGATTTCCACAAACACGAACGTAATGGTACGAACCATTTATGATTGCATTTAGTCTCAGTGAATATGTCAACATTCATTAAAACGTTGGGTTGGGACAGAACAGGTAGATGGTTTTTTTACTCTGTAACCACGGTGGTATCACAACCCGCACACTGATCTGGATTAGACTATTACAACACATTCTATTAGCGTTGGTTTCTGTCTTGTCTGTGCCCTGGCTCAAACTTTGAGGGAAAGAGCACAGGCTAGACTGAGATAATGGATGGCTGTCTTGCAGTCGCAAGGTGTCGAGGGAGAAAATTTAGCACAGTGATAGATGCATGCACAGTATTTCACGCATAAACATTCTTCATAACCAAAAAAAATCAGCTGACCTACTGAATTCTTGAGCATAACTGTCAGCCGATATATTATAAATAAACTCCGAACGATTAATCAAATGTTGATTTCAATGTGACATGTTTGATTTTGTGTTCAAAGTCTTCAGTGTTACCATACTGTGGAGTTTGATATTGTGCTGACAGTCTGTTCCACAGCCTTATTACTGTACCAGGTGTAAAATGAGTGCAGGTGACAATCAATGTTTGATGTTGGAACGATGTCGTATGTTTGACAGCCCAATCTGGTTGTGCCGTCTGTTTTTTGCTTAATCATTTAAGTTTGAGCTGAAATGACTTTCCAGTGACAGAGAAAAAAATGGCGCAGAAAAATCCAACATCAAAACACCTCTCTCTCTCTCTCTCTCTCTCTCTCTCTCTCTCTCTCTCTCTCTCTCTCTCTCTCTCTCTCTCTCTCTCTCTCTCTCTCTCTCTCTCTCTCTCTCTCTCTCTCTCTCTCTCTCTCTCTCTCTCTCTCTCTCTCTCTCTCTCTCTCTCTCTCTCTCTCTCTCTCTCTCTCTCTCTCTCTCTCTCTCTCTCTCTCTCTCTCTCTCTCTCTCTCTCTCTCTCTCTCTCTCTCTCTCTCTCTCTCTCTCTCTCTCTCTCTCTCTCTCTCTCTCTCTCTCTCTCTCTCTCTCTCTCTCTCTCTCTCTCTCTCTCTCTCTCTCTCTCTCTCTCTCTCTCTCTCTCTCTCTCTCTCTCTCTCTCTCTCTCTCTCTCTCTCTCTCTCTCTCTCTCTCTCTCTCTCTCTCTCTCTCTCTCTCTCTCTCTCTCTCTCTCTCTCTCTCTCTCTCTCTCTCTCTCTCTCTCTCTCTCTCTCTCTCTCTCTCTCTCTCTCTCTCTCTCTCTCTCTCTCTCTCTCTCTCTCTCTCTCTCTCTCTCTCTCTCTCTCTCTCTCTCTCTCTCTCTCTCTCTCTCTCTCTCTCTCTCTCTCTCTCTCTCTCTCTCTCTCTCTCTCTCTCTCTCTCTCTCTCTCTCTCTCTCTCTCTCTCTCTCTCTCTCTCTCTCTCTCTCTCTCTCTCTCTCTCTCTCTCTCTCTCTCTCTCTCTCTCTCTCTCTCTCTCTCTCTCTCTCTCTCTCTCTCTCTCTCTCTCTCTCTCTCTCTCTCTCTCTCTCTCTCTCTCTCTCTCTCTCTCTCTCTCTCTCTCTCTCTCTCTCTCTCTCTCTCTCTCTCTCTCTCTCTCTCTCTCTCTCTCTCTCTCTCTCTCTCTCTCTCTCTCTCTCTCTCTCTCTCTCTCTCTCTCTCTCTCTCTCTCTCTCTCTCTCTCTCTCTCTCTCTCTCTCTCTCTCTCTCTCTCTCTCTCTCTCTCTCTCTCTCTCTCTCTCTCTCTCTCTCTCTCTCTCTCTCTCTCTCTCTCTCTCTCTCTCTCTCTCTCTCTCTCTCTCTCTCTCTCTCTCTCTCTCTCTCTCTCTCTCTCTCTCTCTCTCTCTCTCTCTCTCTCTCTCTCTCTCTCTCTCTCTCTCTCTCTCTCTCTCTCTCTCTCTCTCTCTCTCTCTCTCTCTCTCTCTCTCTCTCTCTCTCTCTCTCTCTCTCTCTCTCTCTCTCTCTCTCTCTCTCTCTCTCTCTCTCTCTCTTCTCAAAAGTGACCACCGCTCAGTTTGCACATCTTGCCACGGATGAGAGGACAGACGGCTGAGCACCGTCACTGTAGCACTGTTGCATGGTGGCCAGGACTTTTTGTGTGTGGCATGCTTCTTTGTTCCGCATGCTTTTTCATTGGCCTAGTTGGCATCAGGGATAGACTCTAGTGTGAGATTCAGTGTGTGTTCATGATTAGCCTCAGGTGGAGAGTTGGACTGGGGCATTACGTGTTTGACATTATGGTGTAGAATTTTCACATGTTGGGTTTCGATTTGTGACTGTGCGATTGGGTTGGGTTGGGTTGAAATGGATGGGGGAGTTGTATTGCTTCGATGATATTCATATTGGGTTCCCAAGGCACATACTGAGTTGAAAATTGGGTTCTTTGCATCCAAATATGGATGCTTTGTGAATGATTGTGTGTCTGTCTGGATTTTCGTTTGAATGATTGTGTCAGTTTTGTTCCTTTCGGCTGCACTTGGGATTACAGTTCAAGACAGTGAAATGGATTGGGTTGAGGTTGAGTTGATGAATTATAATTGTTATTATTACCGCAGCATGTGGGCGTGTTCCCATTTAGGTTTAAAATTGCAATTTTTGTTCATCTACATTCAATTATTCGGTTTATGTCAAAGTTTGTTCATTTTGTTGCAAATATGAAAGAATATCAATATTGTGTGGGTTGACATGGATTGCATTACTGTGGTTTATGTGCCATTTCTGTTATGCTTTCATCCACAATGAAAAGGGTGATGCATTTTTGCCCCTCCCCTATCTGCTCCCCAGGTCCACGCCACATCTCATAAGAATTCTCAAACACTCGCCACTTTTCTACTTTTTTTAATGTCATTTTGTCATAACGTCTCTTTACAGGGAGGTCGCACAAGACGATAAATTGGGCCTGCCTCTCCCGGTAACAACGGATGACCTTGTGGAAGATAGGTTCTTCGTTCTTGTTCTTGTTCTTCTTGGTCGGTCCTTCTTCTTCCTTTTCTTTGACTTCTTTCAGTTTGGCGGGTACCAGCTTTTAACCTTGTTTTCTCTGAATTTTCCTCTCGATTCACCTCGGATCACCGCCTCTTCTTCCTCCTCCTTCTTCTTCTTCTTCTTTATCTTCTTCTTCTTTTTCTTCTTCTTCTTCTTCTTCTTCTTCTTCTTCTTCTTCTTCTTCTTCTTCTTCTTCTTCTTCTTTCTTCTTCTTCTTCTTCTTCTTCTTCTTCTTCTTCTTCTTCTTCTTCTTCTTCTTCTTCTTCTTCTTCTTCTTCTTCTTCTTCTTCTTCTTCTTCTTCTTCTTCTTCTTCTTCTTCTTCCCCACTTCCTCATTATTGCGTTTATTTTGGTGGAGGTGTACCCCTCCTATGATAATTCAATTATAAGCTGGTTGACTGTATCAAGCGTTTAAGATAATCTTAATGATATATTAGATGTCAATGGATTCGACTGTTTGGTGACTTTTGATAACGACTTTGTGTTATCTGATTAAGATACATATGCTAAGATAATCACAATTTTATGTTAATGATATATTCACTGATTATAAGATGCATGTGTATAAATATATTTGGTTAGACGATATATTCACTGATTATAAGATCTTGTTATGAGCTGCGAGTTGTTAATTATAATATGTGCTAATGATATATTCACTGATTATAAGATACAAATGCATATATATGTTTATGATAAGATGCCATATGTTAGCTTAGCGATACACATATGGATATATTCACTGAACATATGTTCGTCTGATTTACTACATTGGATTCACCGGTCAGGACAGACACTTTTCGGCTAAGCTGTGTCGACTTCAAGGCCTATGCTAAAGTTAGGCGGCTCTCAACTATTCAGACGTCTTGGTCTCAGTCAAAAATCAGAAATAAAATCAGAAAAAACCTGAAGAATGGATGTTTGAAATAAAATCAGAAATAAAATCAGAAATAAAATCAGAAATAAAATCAGAAATAAAATCTTGGGATCTAATCTGTATGGTGTTTGGAATTCAGTAGTAAACCATGGTTGCCAACCACCACATAACAGACGTAGGTCCTTTGTGTGCCTTTTTTTCTTTTCATTTTTTTTTTCCAGTCTATAAGTCTATATTTACGATTTCTATGTTTGTTAAAAAGAACATTATATATATATATATATATATATATATATATATATATATATATATATATATATATATATATATATGTATCTATTATATATATATACGAACCATTTATGGTGCATTTAGTCTCAGTATATGTATAAAACGTTGGAGTTATACGCTTTGTCCATCACAACCCTTTTACTGATATTGAGGTTAACCATTCTTGGCCTTTCTGTCTTGTATTTTCAAAAAAAGAGCAAAAAAGAAACCTTAAGTTAATGGCAGAGACCTACTGAAGAGTTTGGGGTGGAAATGTTGAGACGATTTCAATTTTGATTTTTGTCAAAAACTGCCCTGTGGGTTGATATTGTCACACTTCACCTACCAGGTGAGAGGCCAATGTTTGATGTTGATATGGGGAAACTTTTTTTGTTTTTTAACCTTAAAACCGCTCAGTTTGGGGTGGGGGGGTCAATTCAAGTCGAATTCAGGGATCAATGTTTCCTAGAATTTAATGGACTGTTGTTCAAGGTTAGAATTAGTTAGCGCATCTCAGAGTCTGTTTTTTTGGATTGATGAAAAGGTTGGCAGCTAAAATTGGTAAACTACCACATTAGACCATGTACTCTTGCATTACTGTGGTTTATGGAAGATCATTCTGCTTTTATATATATATATATGTATGAAAGATAAAGATGGATTTATAGTCCATATCCCCACACAAGTGAAGGCTCACTGACTGCACATCATTTATCCCCCAGCAGGCCATTCCATTCAAAGTCCTCAACTCACGGGGAGCATACAGTACACACAGCCTTTAGGCTTTTCATACTAACACTTGACAAGATCTTCCTCTATCTATAGCTCTCACACCTAAGTCAAGTGAGGAAAGTAGAGTGAAGTAACTTTTCCTAAGAGTGCAACGTTGTGAAAAAAATAAAAACCCACCTGTGCCAGCCGTGGATTTGAAGGCATACAGTACAACAGTGTCGCCGTGATTATCCAGCTCACAACACTGCGGTTCAGCTACAACGCCTTTTGAATAATATACAATAGACAGACAGACAAACAAACAGATAGATAGATAGATAGATAGATAGATAGATTTGTAATTCTGTGATTAATAATAACTTGTTTATGGTATGCTAAAGTAAATTAAATACTTTTTCTGCACACACGCAAAAGTAAAAGGAACATTTATATTCAATCGATTGATTTCCACTTTACCTAAACAATTGTGTTTCTGTGTAAGTTTCTGGAAACTCAGAATCTCTAAGGGTTTTAGATATGCTGGGGTTTTCTTTTTATCATTGAATATGGGGTTTCATATTAAAAATATTACAGCTTTTTTTGTGTTTTTTTATCATTTAGTATTGGATTTCTTTTTAAACCCTATTACGGCTGTTGTTGGTTATTTCTTTATCATTAAGTACCTTGTTTCTTATTGGGATAGGGGACAGCTGTTTGCTGTTCTTGGTTTTTTTCTCCCTCCACCAGATTTGGAAGCTATTCTGTACCAGCTGCCCTTCGCTTCACCGTGTTGTGTAGCATTATTCGAATCTTTGGTCTTTTTCTTTGCTCTCCCCCATGACATGCTGTATTTTTTTCCATTTCAAATTAATTTTGACTGCATTGATTTGCTTCCTTTTTTGTTCTGTTTGACTTTTTGGCTTTGTTGCCCCGTTGTATTTGGGTTTAATCTCATAAGCCGAGATTCATTATAAAGGCTTGCCCTGTTTCTTTTTCGTCTTTTTATATTTTGTTACAGTTCTTGTTGAATGAATTTTTACTTTTATACTTTCGTTATCTCTTGCCATTACTCTTACTTATCTTACTCAAATGTTATCTGTTGAAATGATATGCAAGTTCGTAGTTATAATTCAATTTTTATGTTTTGTTTTTGGCTGGCTTTCTCTCTTTAGCCACTTCGTTTGGGGTTTCTTTGTTGTTGTTGTTGTTGTTCATGGACTTTTACATCCAGAAGAAGCTTTTAGAAATATAACGGCTGTTGAATGTCACAGATTAAGAAAGGCTTTTTATGTACTCTTTTAGAACACATTTAAAGCCGGCTCCATTTTTCCCGTGTTGAGAAATGGAGCCATGTAGATTTTTTTGCAAACTGTATTGACATGAACTAAAATATCTTTCCAATACCATGAATCACGGAGGCTCTGTTAAGATGCATATGTCATTAACCTATATCTTGATAACCCTCTTACACAAGGTAACACTCTATATGCTTGATTTGAGTTGGTGGTTATGTGTCCGCCAAAGGCCACTAAGAGTAAAGATATTTCACATTTTATGTTCTAAATGATTTCAAGATTGTTTTTATTTGAGGAATTTTTCTACATCAAACTCAGCGTTAATTATTGTGTCCCCGTCTTCGTTGTAGAATTTTCATTTTTACTCACCGCCGCTTTAAACGTGTTTTAGATTAAAAAGTTAGAACTCTAATCGTTGACACCTGCCCGCGTAACCTTAGTGTTGTGCGCTGACTGACTGAGTCTAAAAATAGTCCTTGATGTCTCACTCAGGGTGTAACATGTTTGTTTCTGTGTAGAGAGCAAAAGTCGAAATTTAGCGGCAAGATGGTTCTCAGCCCATGCACAGACGTCTGGTTGCTTTTATGTTCGTTGTTTATTTTTGGTACTGTGTTATTCTGACTTTTTCTGATTGGTGGTAATGTGTTATTCTGATTGGTGGTAATGTGTTATTCTGATTTGTGGTAGCATGTTATTCTTACTTTTTGTAGTGTGTCATTCTGATTTGTGGTAACATGTTAATTGTTATTCTTACTTTTTGTAGTGTGTCATTCTGATTTAGCGTGCATGTTATTCTTACTTTTTGTAGTGTGTCATTCTGATTTGTGGTAGCATGTTATTCTTACTTTTTGTAGCGTGTTATTCTTACTTTATGTAGTGTGTCATTCTGATTTATGGTAGCGTTGTTGTTCTGACTTTGTTGTTCTGACTTTTGGTAGCATGTTATTCTTACTTTTTGTAGCGTTTTATTTTCTTTGATTTGTGGTAACATGTTATTCTTACTTTTTTGTAGCGTGTTGTTCTGACTTTGGTAGCGTGTTGTTCTGACTTTGGTAGCGTGTTATTCTTACTTTTGTAGCTGTGTTGTTCTGACTTTGGTAGCGTGTTGTTCTGACTTTGTAGCGTGTTGTTCTGACTTTGGTAGCGTGCTGTTCTGACTTTGTTAGCGTGTGTTGTTCTGACTTTGTTAGCGTGCTGTTCTGACTTTGTTAGCGTGTTGTTCTGACTTGAGTCCAAGGGGTAACATTCTTTTGTGGGGATATTTTCCGTCGAAAACGCAACAGGGACTTGTGTAAAAACATAGACCCTTACAAAACATTGACGTTTATGCAACCTGGTGTGAGCGCTGCCACTGAATTTCCGTGGCTTAATTTTGTTGTTGTCTTTTCATTTCCATTACAATTTCGACCCCCAGTTTATTAAGTTATCACGCTGTGACCTACTAGAGTTTCTGTACATCTGCTTTCAAGAGCCTTTAAGTTGTTTATATTTATGTTTTCTCCAAGGGATAGGGTTAGAAGGTAGGAGTTTATTCCATTTCACTTTGATCTGTGTGTACGTGCGTGTGTGTGTGTGTGTATGTGTATGCACATGTGCGTGAAAGACGTGTCTTCCTTTATTATTTGCTTTTTAATTATTGACTTTTGTGTTTGTTGTTATGAATCGAAAAATCAAATTTGTTTCACAGTACACTGAATCTAATCCGGTAACAAGTTCTCGAAATCTGAGCTTGAAAGTTTGACAGCTTTCATAATATTGTCTTTGATAATCTCAGTCGTGTGTTAAGCCTATAGGCTGCGTGAAAACCTGCCATTGTATAAATAATCAAAGAATGTGAAGGAAACAAAAATTTGTTGGAAGAAAAAACTATCCAGAATCTCACACCTCCGAACCCGATGATAAAAACTTTAAAAATTAAATTATATTTTGACATTTATTTATGTATTGGAAAGTTGTTGTTTTGATGATAATTTTAATTGGGGGCGGGAAGGGAAGGGGGGGGGGGGGTTCTCCGTAAGTCGTTTCTCTTACCCTACAAAGCGATATACAAATAATCCATTTTAATCAGATCCGGAATCTCTTTGTGGCTCTTTGCTACACTAAACACAAGAATCTCAAAGAAACAGACAAAATTGCTGTTTCCTCGTTAATTCACCCTGGGATCACCCCATACGGTGGATGCCGATAATTTCAATGAATCAAATCGAATAGGTGGAACTATTCCTTCCACAAGTACCCTGATGAAGGAGGTACATACTAGGCTAGATATCCTTCTCTGAGAGCCTGGTGAAAGTAGTTTTTTTGGTGGGTTTTTTTTCTTTCTGGTAGATCAATCTAAGAAAACACTGTTAAAATCATATTATCCTGTAATATCTGAATAAAACACAAGTTGAAATAGGTACAAGTTTCATTTATTTTGTAAGCATGCTTTGTTTCTTTTTGCTTGTGTGCTGTTTATTGACTCATTTATTTTATCTCCGGACAGACCATTTAGTCATGCCAAACCTACTCTCATACATATATATACGTGAACCTTTTTATCGTTGGACGTTTGCTTTATTTTGATTTTTTTTAAAGAGCATTTGCTATGTCGAACTTATTTTGGGGGATGGAATTCCCCATTTGGCTCTCACTGTCAGACTTGGAATGTTAATATGTCACTCTAGTTGTACGTCTTTCTACTTTACACACCATACGTTACATACTCATTTTCATTTATTACGGTATGTTAATATACAATTATATGTGGATAACGATAAAATTAAATGTACGTTTATAATAATATGATTTAACTGTGAATGTCATTATCTTCTTGCACACCTGAAATGATGTTTTCACCTACCTGAATTCATGTTCTTGCATACCTTAAATAATGTATTCACCTACCTGAATTGATGTTCTTGCATATTTGAACTAATGTTCTTGATTAACTAAATTGATGTTTTTGCATACATGAAGCGATTTTCTTGCATACCTGAATTGATGTTCTTCCACTGAATTGATATTCTACTATACATGAATTGATGTTGTAGCATGCATAACTGAATTGATGCTCTTGCATGACCGAATGTATGTTCTTGCATACACAAATTGATCTTTTAGGGTACGTGAACCAACATTCTTGCATACCTGAGTTGATGTTCTCCATAATGGATTGATGTTCTTATACACCTGAATTGATGATTTAGCACACCTGGATTGATGGTTTACCTTACCCGGATACAACTACATCAGGGTTTGTCCTTTTTGTTGACAAGTCCAGATTCATTCTCACTTGATGCCAGAGCGGCCGCACTCATGAATTAATCTGGCCACATGCATGAAACTCACAAGATCCAACACCTGTAAAATGTGTGATGTGTGATTTGGTGGCCTTGCGCCAGTTTTATTGGCAGCAAAATGTTTAGATTCTGTGACTGTTACTTAGTGTGTGGGTCTGTGTTAAAGGGTATTGACTCTGTGACTGTTACTTAGTGTGTGGGTCTGTGTTAAAGGGTATTGACTCTGTGACTGTTACTTAGTGTGTGGGTCTGTGTTAAAGGGTATTGACTCTGTGACTGTTATTTAGTGTGTGGGTCTGTGCTAAAGGGTATTGACTCTGTGACTGTTACTTAGTGTGTGGGTCTGTGTTAAAGGGTATTGACTCTGTGACTGTTATTTAGTGTGTGGGTCTGTGTTAAAGGGTATTGACTCTGTGACTATTACTTAGTGTGTGGGTCTGTGTTAAAGGGTATTGACTCTGTGACTATTACTTAGTGTGTGGGTCTGTGTTAAAGGGTATTGACTCTGTGACTATTACTTAGTGTGTGGGTCTGTGTTAAAGGGTATTGACTCTGTGACTGTTACTTAGTGTGTGGGTCTGTGTTAAAGGGTATTGACTTTGTGACTGTTACTTAGTGTGTGGGTCTGTGTTAAAGGGTATTGACTCTGTGACTGTTACTTAGTGTGTGGGTCTGTGTTAAAGGGTATTGACTCTGTGACTATTACTTAGTGTGTGGGTCTGTGTTAAAGGGTATTGACGTTGTGAGTGTTATTTATGTTTAACATGAATTTGGATTTCCAAACCTTGTGTACTGTTCTATAATGTAAGTGATTAGTCTTCCCTTGACTCTTTCACTCATCTTTTATCTCGTTGTTTCCTCTGGGATCACCACATGTGGTTGGTGTTTTTGTTGTTCAGAGTGAAATCTAGTAAAGCGTCATCAGGTCAAAGGGGACAGGGTAGGGTTCTGACAGGAGTCTCAGCTTCAGAGATAGACAAAGCTCATCTGTGCTGACGGCAAGCAATGATGAAATGTGGTTATTAAAACATACTGTAAGTGTGACAGTAATGCAATGGTCCGTCGCTGTGATGGTGCCATGGGTCTATTGATAATGAACAGTTTGAAAACATAATTATATAGAGAGGGGGGGGGGAAGATATGCAAAAAAAATATATCCAATAAAAGATAACTTGAGAAAATCAATTTTGTCTTCCCTTAGTTCTAAATAAAGCCCGATCAATTT
>JAXRKP010001041.1:25000-32500 GCA_037039925.1 Doris montereyensis
CAGTGTCCAAAGGGCAATGACAAAATACAACCATCTAGGAAAGGCATTTATAGGTAAACAAAGAATAGTCAACAAAACCAAACTGGCAGTACAACACAGTTTATTGTCCTACTCTCCTCCATGGCAGCAAAACCTGGACCTCAGACAGTAGGGAATACAGTAGAGTACAAGCAGCTGGAATGAAATAGCTAAGAAGAGTACTAGGGAAAACTAAAAGAGACAAAATCAGAAACATAACAATAAGAGAACGGTTCCGTACCAGAACAGATGGCATCACAATTAAGATAAAAATACACAAACTCAGACGGTTTGAGTATGTAAACAGAATGAATGAAAATGAAATGGCTGAACCACTGAACCAGTATAACGTGCCTAAAACTCCAAATAAAAGACCGAAAAGCAGATCCCAGAGAAAGTCGTAAGAAGATAGTAATAGAAGGAGGCACTAATGGCATGACAGGCCAATTTGGAGAAAGACCATTTTTGGCATGTGACCCCATACACCAGAAGGTAGAATGGGAACACATAAAGTTAAAGAAAGAAATAATGAGTGAAAGAACGAAAGAAAGATAGAAAGAAGGAAAAAAGAACTTGTTAGGTTTTTTTTTAATTTTGATTTACCCACACCCACAACTAAGGTGATCTCGGGTTGTTTTTTTTGGTAGGATTTTTAAATTTGTCCCGACTGCACTGTAAACAGCTAAGGGATCTTTAATGTGCACAGTGTTGTGATCTGCACACGGACCTCCTTTTTTGCCGTCCATCTTCGATGGGATTAGGTGTCGATCCACCTACCTGGACCGGCGGGGAGGGGGGGATTTTGTTGGAAAAAACTCGAGAAATTTTCAACCGTTGACGGGGCTCGAACCTTTTGGTTGAGAGGCCAACATCTTGCCTCTGGACTACCGAGTACCCCTAGGGTAATAAAGGACAAAGAGCTAGAATTAGTTGACGAAAACTTCAAGATTTATATTTTAGTTATCACTGACACGAAGAGAAAAGGGACAGGAAATAGAAAATGTAGGACCAGATCATACTTTAATATTCTCAGGAGTGGATGTAAAGGAAAGAGCTAGAACAGGAGTAGGCCTTATGCATAAAAAGCTATTAAAAAGTTGGAAATTTATGAGCCTACAGTTATTAGAAATAAACATTAAACTAAAAAGGAAGAGAAATTAGATTCAATTCAATTCAATAAAACTTTATTGTCCTCATAAAGGCACATTATCTTCGTTCGCAACGATCTATAAAATACACATTATGTACATTGGAATAAAGAATTCACGTTATTATAGAAATACTATAGAAATAGATAATAGTCAATTAGGTGAAATTAGAATGCATAATTTGTCACCGGGTAATATGAATATATAAATACATTTAAAAAATGCGTACATATCACAGGTAAATCCTGATAAATATTTTTTTTTAATTGTTTGCAAAAAAAACCCTCAAAGAATGTGAATGAACTTAACAATATAGATACTGTATAAATATGATATCATAAGAATGTCCTGAACTACCAATGTGTTAAGAAATCTGTCTGTGTGTGTGTATGTGTGTGTTTGTATGCGTCTCTCTCTCTCTCTCTCTCTCTCTCTCTCTTCTCTCTCTCTCTCTCTCTCTCTCTCTCTCTCTCTCTCTCTCTCTCTCTCTCTCTCTCTCTCTCTCTCTCTCTCTCTCTCTATATATATATATATATATATATATATATATATATATATATATATATATTAATAGCTCATGGACCAAACAAAGACGCCACCAGAGGGGGAAAAAGTATATTTGGAAATACTTTTCAAATAACTGCAAAGAATTTCAAACCCAAAAAGGAATTAAATGTTTTTGAAACTTTGAACACTAGTAGAGTAAGCAACACTGTAGAAACACCAGGTGGAGTACCGGTAATAGTTAAAAAAAGGAGAGACAACAATTTTTTTCCCAACTTGAGAATAATATGAAAATAGTCAACACTACACCCCCCCCCCCTCCACACAGATTTTCACAAATATACAAGAGTAAATGAAGACAGAGGTGAAAGGTCAGTTATACACTACATACTAAAAACAGATAGATAACGCCACATGAATTTCAATTTCTAAGTACATTACCATATATTATATACTATACAAGCATATTATACCTAAAACGATTACGTCATGTATTAGATCGAGTCAACATTTGTGGTAGGCCTACTATTCCAACTTTTAAAATTATAACACCTATTTAAAATCATGGCTTAGGTGACTAAACATTCTACTCGAAGATGGGGAAACACATTAAAAAAAAAATGAGTTAAACGTCGCTTGTGGTAGAAAAATCATCTTTGAACACAATCTCGGGATCATTAATTTATGACCTGCATGTAAAGTAGCGTTGGCCACATCATAAAACCAGCCACAAAACTTGCAGGCACAAAATGCATGATTTTTTTCTTCTTCATACAACGTTAATTACCAAAATGCAACAAGGACTGGCTTGACTTCGCCAAAATGCAACAAAGACTCGCTTGACTTCGCCAAAAAATGCAACAACGACTAGCTTTTCGCCAAAAATGCAACAACGACTAGCTTGACTTCAAAATGCAACAACGACTAGCTTGACTTCGCCAAAATGCAACAACGACCTTGACTTCGCCAAAATGCAACAAGCTTGACAAAATGCAACAACGACTATTGCTTGACTTCGCCAAAATGCAACAACGACTAGCTTAACAAAATGGACTAGCTTAACTTCGTCAAAATGCAACAACGATTGGCTTAACTTCGTCAAAATGCAACAACGTCAAAATTGATTGTCTTGACTTCGTCAAAATGCAACGACAACTTCGCCAAAATGATTGTCTTGCGTCAAATGCAACAATGATTTCGTCAAAATGCAACAATGATTGTCTTGACTTCGTCAATGATTGATTGTCTTGACTTCGTCAAAATGCAACAATGATTGTCTTGATTGTCAAAATGCAACAATGATTGGCTTGACTTCGTCAAAATGCAACAATGATTGGCTTGACTTCGTCAAAATGCAACAACTTCGTCGCAACAATGATTGGCTTGACTTCGTCAAAATGCAACAACGACTGGCTTGACTTCGTCAAAATGCAACAACGACTGATTTGACTTGTCAAAATGCAACAACGACTGATTTGACTTTGTCAAAAATGCAACAACGACTGGCTTGACTTCGTCAAAATGCAACAACGATTGGCTTGACTTCGTCAAAATGCAACAACAATTGGCTTGACTTCATCAAAATGCAACATCTTTTGTAAGTACGTCTTCAATTGGTTTCAATTAAAAAGTCAATTCGTGTGAAAAATAAACTCGATAACATCTTTTTGCCTCGTCCAAGTAACAAAATATGTCTCGCAGGTATGTGTGTGTGTGTGTGTGTGTGTGTGTGAGAACTAATTTTGTGTAAACCATGTGCACACTTGCCCTGTCTTGGTTGTCTCGACTCTTCACACCTTTATCCACCCGTCCCCTCGCCATCGCAGCCGCCAACAATGGTCTGCCAGACAGTGACACTGGTGACAGACTGACAGACGCTTTGATCGGCTCTCTCTCTTTGATCTCGATGAGAAAACCTGAGGAAGGCCTCTTGTCACTTATACCCACGGTGATTGTATTCCGTATGTCAAGCGTGTCATTAAATTAAAACAAATTATTCCTAATTGCCGAATGTCTCCACCATCCTATTCTTTCTTGTAGTCTTGAGTGAGAGAAGAATAAACAATCTATGACAAGAGGTTAGGCCTATTTTTGAAGTCTTATCCTCAAACCCAAGTAAAAACAAATAAAACCCAAAAGATAACAAATAACTAACAAATTAAAAGAGTTTTTTATATCCAAATAAAAATGGCAATCTAGATAAATGTAAATATTGTAATGGGCTGTGGCCTGAGCCTCCATAATACTAATAGTAAGAAGGCTTAAGCTGTTGTGACCCTTGATTTCATCAAAATGCACTTTCGCCAAAAATGTGCGAGGTTTTTTTTCTCAGCAGTGAACAGTGTATTTGGGGTGGGGGTGGGGGGGGGGGGGAGACCACTGTAATAATTATTACACACTGAACCCATTAAATAACACAAATCGCTAATTTGAATGCAAAGTGTGAAAAATGTTACGTAAAGTTTTCGGACACATCAATCCGGCATCGTGGGTTCGTATAGGTAGTCCCAGGTTCGTCCCTACGGCTCAATGGCACGTGTCTGCCCTTCCTCCTACACTTCCTGTATAATTGTAGTAATATTAGGGGTGTCTAGGTCTAATCTAGTCTCATCATGTCGACGTCAGCCTAGTCCAATCCTCATCGTGCAGCATGACCACGTGCGAATTTTCTTTGTCTATTTAAATTTAACTACAAATGACTTGCATTGAATGAACTGACCTGCCTGCAGCGGTTAGCGAACACGTGGGTTGTGTGCCCTTTGATGTTTGCTCCCTTTGGTGACAAATTATTGTGAAACGAGGAAACGGCGATTGGTCGCCTTGTTAAGAAGGCGGTGAGCTGTTCGTTTCGTATGATAAATCAAGACGAAGCTAATTTTAATATAGATCTACTGTTGTTAAAATGTTCAGATGGTATTTTACAACTAAATTGATTCTTCTGGCAAGATTATGATAATGTCTATCACTTGTTGATACTCTTAAATATTGTATCAAATATACTGCCCACCCGTACAACCCTTCCCTCCAAAATGATGAACGATTTATAAATAACAAGACTGCTTGGGATTCATCTCTATGTCTATACAATGCCAGAAGTATTGTGCAATCAAAGAAAGACAAGGAGAGAGAGAGAGAGAGAGAGAGAGAGAGAGAGAGAGAGAGAGAGAGAGAGAGAGAGAGAGAGAGAGAGAGAGAGACAGAGAGACAGAGAGAGAGAGAGAGACAGAGACAGAGACAGAGACAGAGAGACAGAGAGAGACAGACAGACACACAGAGAGAAAATGAGAGAGAGAGACAGAGAGAGAGAGAGAGAGAGAGAGAGAGAGAGAGAGAGAGAGAAGAGAGAGAGAGAGAAAGAAAGAAAAGGAGAGAGCGCAAACACAGAGCGGGAGAGAGAGAGAGAGAGAGAGAGAGAGAGAGAGAGAGAGAGAGAGAGAGAGGAGAGAGAGGGTGAAGGGGGGGGCACAAATACTTCAATACGACAAGCGTTCTCGAAGTCTGCCCAGGGAAACGCCATATTGTCCACAACACGACTGGTAGACGTAGTCACCATGTGACGTAATGAATAGGTTTCCATAGCCAATTGTTAATTCCGCTGGCTGGGAAAGGGAGTGAAGAAACGAACTTCCCTCTTAAATTAGTTAATCTCGTGTTTGTTATAGATCTATTACTTTTCTCTTACTATTATTATTAGTAGTATTTTTTTTATTATCATAATCATAATTATTATTATTATTATTATAGTAGTAGTAGTAGTAGTAGTAGTAGTAGTAGTATTGTTATTATTTGTAGTAGTAGTATTGCTATTATTTTCATTATTATTATTATTTGTATTTGTAGTAGTATTGTTATTATTATTATTATTATAATTTGTAGCAGTAGTATTGTTATTATTATTATTTGTTATTATTTGTATTGTTATTATTATTATTATTATTATTACTATTATTATTAGTAGTAGTATTGTTATTATTATTATTTGTAGTGGTAGTATTGTTAATATTGTTATTTCTAGTAGTAGTATTGTTATTATTATTATTTGTAGTAGTAGTAGTATTGTTATTATCATGAATAGTGGTGGTATTCTTATTCGTAGTAGTAGCATTGTTATTATTATTATTAGTAGTAGTATTGTCATTATTATTAGTAGTAGTATTGTTAATATTATTATTTTTAGTAGTAGTATTGTTATTATTATTATTTTTTAGTAGTAGTATTGTTATTATTAGTAGTAGTAATAGTATTAAGTCAACAAAACATAGGTGCAGGTCAATGTTTCTCTCAAGGAATGTTTCTATTATTTGTCTAATTGTAAATATGTGATCTTGTACATTTCTTCCTGGTCTAAATCCACTCTGATGCTCTTCAATCTGATCCTCTACTCTTTTCCTTAGTTTCATTTCCAGTATACTGGCATGTACTTTGCCTGGAACGTTAAGTAGTGACATCCCTCTATAGTTTGAGCATTCCATAGTTGATTCTTTCTTATGTATTGGTACTACCGTTCCTTTTTTCAGTCGTCTGGCACCTGTTTGACTTCCATGCTTGTTGGCATATTGCATGTAGTAGTTTGTCTACCTCTCTCACTTGGCTTTTTACCATTTCTGCATAAACGTGATCTTCCTAATTTCACTTTTCTTATAGGTGTTTGATTTCTTCCATTGATATATCTACATCTTCAGCTGTCTCCTCTGGATTACTTGTTACTCTTACTAATCGATCTTTTCTCATTGTTTCCTACGTTCTGGAGGGATTACGTAATCGGTGAAAATGCTTTCTCCATGTTTCCATGATTTCGCTGTCTTCTTTTATTATTTCTCCGTTGGCATTCTTAATTTGTCGTATTGGGCATACTTTGGTCTTTCTCGTGCTGTTCATTGCCCCTCAGAACAGCTTTTGATTTCCTTGATAGCTTTCTTGAAGTCTTTGTCCAAACTCTTCCCATTGTTTCTGTTTTGCTTTCCTCACTTCCTCTTTGGTGATAGTTCTTTTATTCACGTAATCTCTCCTATTCTCTGTCTCTTTGTTTGTAAGTATTTCTTCCAGGCATCCTTCTTTTCTTTGATCTTAGTCTTGACGTTCTCATTTCACCATGCTGTTCTTTTCCTATCTCTTTAAATTTGTTTCCTACCACGGACCTCTTCAGTACAACTGTGGAGTGTTTCTTTATACATCTGCCACTTTTCTTCTATTGTGTTATTATTCAGATCCATCTGTCTTTCACTGACAAATCTTTTTATCTTAGATTGGTATACCTGTTTTAATACTGGTTTATTTAGTTCCTCTATTTTGAGTTAAGTAGCTTTCTTCTTTTCCTTTTCTGTTTGTTTTCTTCAGTCAATAATCTTATTTTGGTAATCACTAAGTGATAATCACTAAATATTGTTATTATTTGTAGTAGTAGTAGTAGCATTGTTGCTATTATTATTATTTGTTGAAGTATTATTATTATTAGTAGTAGTATTGTTATTATTATCAATATTATTATTATTTGTAGTAGTAGTATTGTTATTATTTGTAGTAGTAGTAGTATTATTATTATTATTTGTTGAAGTAATATTATTATTATTAGTAGTAGTAATGTTATTATTTTCATTATTATTATAATTAGTAGTAGTAGTAGTAGTATTGTCCTTATTATTATTTGTTGTAGTAGTATTACTATCATTATTATTAGCAGTGATATTACTATCATCATTATAATTATTATTATTATGACATTATTATTGTTATTATTTTTTATTGAAATGGCCTGGATAGATGGCAAAATCAAACAATTAAAAACAATGTTTTAAAAAGTAAGTCCCATTCTCAGCGTCGAGCGTAGAAA
>JAXRKP010001041.1:37500-70000 GCA_037039925.1 Doris montereyensis
CAAATAACATTAGACAGATACCATGGAATGCAATACCAAATAACATTAGACAGATACCATGGAATACAATACCAAATAACATTAGACAGATACCATGGAATGCAATACCAAATAACATTAGACAGATACCATGGAATGCAATACCAAATAACATTAGACAGATACCATGGAATGCAATACCAAATAACATTAGACAGGATAACATGGAATGCAATACCAAATAACAGACAGACAGGCATATAACATGGAATGCAATGCACCAAATAACATTAGATACATGGAATGCAATATCAGATACCATGGAATGCAATACCAAATAACATTAGACAGATACCATGGAATGCAAGATAACATGGAATGCAATATACCAAATAACATTAGACAGATACCATGGAATGCAATACCAAATAACATTAGACAGATACCATGGAATACCAAATAACATCAGACAGATGGAATGCAATACCAAATAACATAACATGGAATGCAATACCAAATAACATCAGACAGGCACAAATAACATGGAATGCAATACCAAATAACATCAGACAGGCAGATACCATGGAATGCAATACCAAATAACATCAGACAGGCAGATAACATGGAATGCAATACCAAATAACATCAGACAGAGGCATGGAATACTAAATAACATGGAATGCAATACCAAATAACATCAGACAGGCAGATAACATGGAATGCAATACCAAATACCAAAGACAGACAACATGGAAGACAGGCAGATAACATGGAATGCAATACCAAATAACATCAGACAGATACCATGGAATGCACTACCAAATAACACCGGACAGGCAGATAACATGGAATGCAATACCAAATAACATAGACAGACAGGAATGCAATACCATGGAATGCAATACCAAATAACATCAGACAGGCAGATAACATGGAATGCAATACCAAATAACATTAGACAGGCAGATAACATGGAATGCAATACAAATAACATCAGACAGGCAGATAACATGGAATGCAATACCAAATAACACCAGACAGGCAGATACCATGGAATGCAATACCAAATAACATCAGACAGGCAGATAACATGGAATGCAATACCAAATAACATCAGACAGGCAGATAACATGGAATGCAATACCAAATAACATCAGACAGGCAGATAACATGGAATGCAATATCAAATAACATCAGACAGGCAGATACCATGGAATGCAATACCAAATAACATCAGACAGAATGCAGATAACATGGAATACAATACCAAATAACACAATATCAAGACAGGCAGATAACATGGAATGCAATACCAAATAACATCAGACAGGCAGATAACATGGAATGCAATACCAAATAACATCAGACAGGCAGATAACATGGAATACAATACCAAATAACATCAGACAGGCAGATAACATGGAATACAATACCAAATAACATCAGACAGGCAGATAACATGGAATGCAATACCAAATAACATCAGACAGGCAGATAACATGGAATGCAATACCAAATAACATCAGACAGACAGATACCATGGAATAAAAATACCAAATGTTCTTAAAAAAAACATCTGTCCTTAATAAAGGCTGTTCTATATCTCAACTGTCCTTAATAAAAACAATCAACTGTTCAAATAACATCAACTGTTCTAATTAAAAGACAGATAATAAAAATGGAATGTTCACATTACTGTCCTTAATAAATAACATCACCGTCTGGACAGATACCATCTTCTACAATGTCAATACCAAATAATCTCATTAGTCCTTAATATAAAACCAGTTCTACAGATACCAAATAAACATCAGTTCTACATCTCAATAAAACCATCTGTTCTACATCTCAAATAACATCATCTGTTCTACATCTCTAGGCAGATACCACTATGGAATGCAATCTGTTCTACATCTCAAATAACATCAGACAAACCATCTGATAACTACTGGAATGCAATACTGTCCAAATAACATCAGACAGTCCTTACAGATAACCATGGAATGCAATACCAAATAACATCAGACAGGCAGATAACATGGAATGCAATGTCCAAATAACATCACATCTCACTGTCCAGATAAACCATGTTCTACATCTCTACTGTCCTTAATAATATAAACCATCTGTTCTACATCTCTACTGTCCTTAATAATATAAACCATCAGTTCTACATCTCTACTGTTCAATAATATAAATTAATAATAAAACCGTCTTTTCTACATCTCACTGTCATTAATATAAAATCTGTTCTACATCTCTACTGTCATTAATATAAACCATCATTCTACATCTCTACTGTCATTAATATATAAACCATCTGTTCTACATCTCTACTGTCCTTAATATAAACCATCTGTTCTACATCTCAACTGTCCTTAATAATATAAACCATCTGTTCCATCTACTGTTCTAATAATATAAACCATACATATCAATATAAACCGTCTGTTCTACATCTCTACTGTCCTTAATAATAAAACCATATGTTCTACATATCTACTGTCCTTAATAATATAAACCATCTGTTCTACATATCTACTGTCATTAATATAAACCGTCTGTTTAATAATAATATAAACCATCTGTTCTACATCTCAAATGTCCTTAATAAATAAACCGTCTGTTCTACATCTCAACTGTCATTAATATAAACCATCTCAACTGTCCTTAATATAAACCATCTCAACTCTTCTAAACCGTCTGTTTACAAACTGTCCTTAATATAAAACCATCAGTTCTACATCTCTACTGTCCTTAATAAAAACCGTCAATCTACTGTCTACATAAACCGTCTGTTCTAATCTCTGTCCTTAATTAAAACCATCTGTTCTACATCAACTGTCCTTAATATAAACCATCTGTTCTACATCTCAACTGTCATTAATATAAACCATCTGTTCTACATCTCTACTGTCCTTAATAATATAAAATCATCTCTACTGTTTAATATAAATCTAACTGTCCTTAATAATAAACCGTCTGTTCTACATCTCTATGTTCTAATATAAATCTGTTCTACAACTGTCCTAATAATATAAACCGTCTGTTCTACATCTCTACTGTCCTTAATATAAACCGTCTGTTCTACATCTCTACTGTCGTTTATATAAACCGTCTGTTCTACATCTCTACTGTCCTTAATAATATAAACCGTCTGTTCTACATCTGTCATTAATATAAACCATCTGTTCTACATCTCAACTAGTCATTAATATAAACCGTCTGTTCTACATCTCAACTGTTCGTCTGTTCTACATCTCAACTGTTCTAATGTAAACCGTCTGTTCTACATCTCAACTGTTCTTAATAATATAAACCGTCTGTTCTACATCTCTACTGTCCTTAATAATATAAACCGTCTGTTCTACATCTCAACTGTCTGTTCTACATCTAATAATATAAACCGTCTGTTCTACATCTCAACTGTAAACCATCTGTTTAATCTCTACTGTCCTTAATAATATAAACCGTCTGTTCTACATCTCAACTGTCCTTAATAATATAAACCATCTGTTCTACATCTCATTAATAATATAAACCGTCTGTTCTACATCTCAACTGTTCTAATATAAACCGTCTGTTCTACATCTCAACTGTCCTTAATAATATAAACCGTCTTTTCTACATCTCAACTGTTCTAATGTAAACCGTCTGTTCTACATCTCAACTGTTCTAATATAAACCGTCTGTTCTACATCTCAACTTAATGTAAAAACCGTCTGTTCTCTTAATATAAACCGTCTGTTCTACATCTCAACTGTCCTTAATATAAACCATCTGTTCTACATCTCAACTGTCCTTCATATAAACCATCTGTTCTACATCTCAACTGTCCTTCATATAAACCATCTGTTCTACATCTCAACTGTCCTTCATATAAACCATCTGTTCTACATCTCAACTCTTAATATAAACCGTCTGTTCTACATCTCAACTGTCCTTAATATAAACCATCTGTTCTACATCTCAATCTCTAATATAAACCATCTGTTCTACATCTCAACTGTCCTTCATATAAACCATCTGTTCTACATCTCAACTGTCCTTAATATAAACCATCTGTTCTACATCTCAACTGTCCTTAATATAAACCATCTGTTCTACATCTCAACTGTTCAACTTAATATAAACCGTCTGTTCTACATCTCAACTGTCCTTAATATAAACCATCTGTTCTACATCTCAACTGTTCTTAATATATAAACCATCTGTTCTACATCTCAACTGTCCTTAATATAAACCATCTGTTCTACATACTCTTAATATAAAACTGTTCTACATCTCAACTGTCCTTAATATAAACCGTCTGTTCTACATCTCAACTGTTAATAATATAAACCATCTGTTCTACATCTCAACTGTCATTAATATATAAACCATCTGTTCTACATCTCTACTGTTCTTAATATAAACCATCTGTTCTACATCTCAACTGTCCTTAATATAAACCATCTGTTCTACATCTCAACTGTCCTTAATATAAACCATCTGTTCTACATCTCAACTGTCCTTAATATATAAACCATCTGTTCTAAACCATCTGTTCTACATCTCAACTGTCATTAATAATATAAACCATATGTTCTACATCTCTACTGTCATTAATAATATAAACCATCTGTTCTACATCTCAACTGTCATTAATAATATAAACCATCTGTTCTACATCTCAACTGTCATTAATAATATAAACCGTCTGTTCTACATCTCAACTGTCCTTAATATATAAACCGTCTGTTCTACATCTCATCTTAATAATATAAACCGTCTTCATCAACTGTCCTTAATATATAAACCATCTGTTCTACATCTCTACTGTCCTTAATATAAACCATCTGTTCTACATCTCTACTGTCCTTCATATATAAACTTCCATCTGTTCTTCATCTCAACTGTCCTTAATAAAAACCAGCTGTTCTACATCTCAACTGTCCTTAATAATATAAACCATCTGTTCTACATCTCTACTGTCATTAATATATAAACCATCTGTTCTACATCTCTACTGTCATTAATAATATAAACCATACGTTCTACATCTCTACTGTCCTTAATAATATAAACCATCTGTTCTACATCTCTACTGTCATTAATAATATAAACCATCTGTTCTACATCTCTACTGTCATTAATAATATAAACCATCTGTTCTACATCTCTACTGTCATTAATATATAAACCATATGTTCTACATCTCTACTGTCATTAATAATATAAACCATATGTTCTACATCTCTACTGTCATTAATATATAAACTGTTCTACATCTAATATATAAACCATATGTTCTACATCTCTACTGTCATTAATAATATAAACCATATGTTCTACATCTCAACTGTCATTAATATATAAACCATCTGTTCTACATCTCTACTGTCATTAATAATATAAACCATCTGTTCTACATCTCTAATGTAAACCGTCTGTTCTACATCTCAACTGTCTTAATAAAAAACCATCTGTTCTACATCTCTACTGTCTTAATTAATAATCTATAAACCATCTGTTCTACATCTCAACTGTCATTAATAATATAAACCATATGTTCTACATCTCAACTGTCCTTAATATAAACCATCTGTTCTACATCTCAACTGTCATTAATAATATAAACCATCTGTTCTACATCTCAACTGTCCTTAATATAAACCATCTGTTCTACATCTCTACTGTCATTTAATATAAACCATCTGTTCTACATCTCTAAACCAGTCTGTCATCTCAATAATATAAACCATCTGTTCTACATCTCTACTGTCATAAAAATAATATAAACCATATAAACCATCTGTTCTACATCTCTACTGTCATTAATAATATAAACCATCTGTTCTACATCTCTACTGTCATTAATAATATAAACCATCTGTTCTACATCTGTTCTCATTAATAATATAAACCATATGTTCTACATCTCTACTGTCATTAAATAAACCATCTGTTCTACAAACTGTCATTAATAATATAAACCATATGTTCTACATCTCTCAACTGTCATTAATAATATAAACCATCTGTTCTACATCTCTACTGTCATTAATAATATAAACCATATGTTCTACATCTCTACTGTCATTAATAATATAAACCATGTTCTACATCAGCTGTTCTACTGTCATTAATAATATATCTACATCTCTACTGTCATTAATATATAAACCAGCTGTTCTACATCTCTACTGTCATTAATAATATAAACCATATGTTCTACATCTCTACTGTCCTTAATAATATAAACCATCTGTTCTACATCTCTACTGTCATTAATCTGTTCTACACATCTCTACTGTCATTAATAATATAAACCATATGTTCTACATCTCTACTGTCATTAATATATAAACCATATGTTCTACATCTCTACTGTCATTAATATATAAACCATATGTTCTACATCTCTACTGTCATTAATAATATAAACCATATGTTCTACATCTCTACTGTCATTAATATATAAACCATATGTTCTACATCTCTACTGTCATTAATAATATAAACCATATGTTCTACATCTCTACTGTCATTAATAATATAAACCATATGTTCTACATCTCAACTGTCATTAATAATATAAACCATATGTTCTACATCTCTACTGTCATTAATAATATAAACCATATGTTCTACATCTCTACTGTCATTAATAATAAACCATCTGTTCTACATCTCTACTGTCATTAATATATAAACCATATGTTCTACATCTCAACTGTCCTTCATAAAACCCATATGTTCTACATTTCAACTGTCCTTAATAAAAACAATCTGTTCTACATCTCGACCGTCCTTAATAAAAACAATCTGTTCTACATCTCAACCGTCCTTAATAAAAACAATCTGTTCGGCATCTCAACCGTCCTTAATAAAAACAATCTGTTCGACATCTCAACCGTCCTTAATAAAAACTATCAGCTCTACATCTCGATCTAGATTCTAGATCTACGTGTGCTTAGCAAACAAAATCTAGAATCATAATTGAGAACTGTAAACATGTCAGCAAATTAGCAATGTAATAATAGTATCTGAAAGGAAGTTCTGTCATATGGATCAACCATTGGTTTAAATCTATATCTAGATATAGATTTCTAGGTTCTAGATCAAGAGTTAGAACTATTATTTAGCTCGGTCGAGACATATTGGATTTCATTTTCCTGACATTATACAGGCTATTGTATTAATTAAAAAATCTTTCATGTGTTTTAGATCTAGAATCTAATTCCTGGTTGGGTTGGGTTTTCTTCTTTTGTTAATTTTGTTTTGCTTTTCTTTTCTTGTTTCGCTTTTGTAAGAACTGGTTGATAAAAAAAGAAACTGTTCTTGAGAAGAAGAAAGGAGTAGAAGGTGAAGGAGTAGATGTTGGAGAAGAAGAAGAAATGAGTAGAAGAAGAAGAAAGGTGTAGATAGTGGAGAAGAAGAACAAGAAAGGAGTAGATAGTGGAGAAGAAGAACAAAAAGAAAGATAATTGAGAAGTAAGTAGAAAGTGGAGAAGAAGAAGAAAAGAAAGTGTAGATAGTGGAGAAGAAGAAGAAGAAAGGAGTAGATAGTGGAGAAGAAGAAGAAGAAATTATTTAGTAGATGGTGGAGAAGACATTATACAGAAGAAGAAAAAAGTAGATGGGAGTAGAAGAAGAAGAAGAAAGGGGTAGATAGTGGAGAAGAAGAAGAAGAAAGGAGTAGATAGTGAAGAAGAAGAAGAAGAAAGGAGTAGATAGTGGAGAAGAAGAAGAAGAAAGGAGTAGATAGTGGAGAAGAAGAAGAAGAAAGGAGTAGATGGTGGAGAAGAAGAAGAAGAAAGGAGTAGATGGTGGAGAAGAAGAAGAAGAAAGGAGTAGATAGTGGAGAAGAAGAAGAAGAAAGGAGTAGATAGTGGAGAAGAAGAAGAAGAAAGGAGTAGATGGTGGAGAAGAAGAAGAAGAAAGGAGTAGATAGTGGAGAAGAAGAAGAAGAAAGGAGTAGATGGTGGAGAAGAAGAAGAAGAAAGGAGTAGATGGTGGAGAAGAAGAAGAAGAAAGGAGTAGATAGTGGAGAGAAGAAGAAGAAAGGAGTAGATAGTGGAGAAAGAAGAAGAAAGGAGTAGATGGTGGAGAAGAAGAAGAAGAATGGTGGAGAAGAAGAAGTGGTAGATAGAAGAAGAAGAAAGGAGTAGATAGTGGAGTAGAAGAAGAAGAAAGGAGTAGATGGTGGAGAAGAAGAAGAAGAAAGGAGTAGAGTGGAGAAGAAGAAGAAGAAAGGAGGTAGATGGTGGAGAAGAAGAAGAAGAAAGGAGTAGATAGTGGAGAAGAAGAAGAAGAAAGAAGGAGTAGATGGTGGAGAAGAAGAAGAAGAAAGGAGTAGATAGTGGAGAAGAAGAAGAAGAAATGGTGGAGTAGAAAAATAGGTGGAGAATGGAAGAAGAAGAAGAAAGGAGTAGATGATGGAGTAGAAGAAGAAGAAGAAAAGGAAGGTGATGGAGAGAAGAAGAAGAAAGGAGTAGATGATGGAGAAGAAGAAAAGAAGAAGATGGTGGGTAGAAGAAGAAGAAAGGAGTAGATGATGGAGTAGAAGAAGAAGAAAGGAGTAGATGATGGAGTAGAAGAAGAAGAAAGGAGTAGATGATGGAGTAGAAGAAGAAGAAAGGAGTAGATGATGGAGTAGAAGAAGAAGAAAGAAGTAGATGATGGAGAAGAAGAAGAAGTAGAATGGAGTAGAAGAAGAAGAAGAAAGAGATGGTGAAGAAGAAGAAGAAGAAAGGATTAGATGGTGGAGTAGAAGAAGAAGAAAAAGAAAGAGTAGAAGTAGATGATGGAGTAGATGAGAAGAAGAAAGAAAGGAGTAGATGATGGAGTAGAAGAAGAAGAAGAAAGGAGTAGATGATGGAGTAGAAGAAGAAGAAGAAAGGAGTAGATGATGGAAAGAAGAAGAAGAAGAAAGGAGAGATGATGGAGTAGAAGAAGAAGAAGAAGAAAGGAGTAGATGATGGAGAAGAAGAAGAAAGTAGATGATGGAAAGAAGTAGATGATGGAGAATAGAAGAAGAAGAAGAAAGGAGTAGATGATGGAGTAGAAGAAGAAGAAGAAAGGAGTAGATGATGAGTAGAAGAAGAAGAAGAAAGGAGTAGATGATGGAGAAGAAGAAGAAGAAGAAAGGAGTAGATGATGGAGTAGAAGAAGAAGAAGAAAGGAGTAGATGATGGAGAAAGAAGAAGAAAGAAGAAAGAGTAGATGATGGAAAAGAAGAAGAAGAAAGGAGTAGATGATGGAAAAGAAGAAGAAGAAAGGAGTAGATTATGGAAGAAGAAGATGGAGTAGATGATGGGTAAAAGAAGAAGAAGAAAGGAGTAGATGATGGAAAAAGAAGAAGAAGAAAGAAAGGAGTAGATGATGGAGTAGAAGAAGAAAAAGAAAGGAGTAGATGATGGAAAAGAAGAAGAAGAAAGGAGTAGATGGTGGAAAGAAGAAGAAAAAGAAAGGAGTAGATGGTGGAAAAGAAGAAGTATAAGAAAGAAGAAGTAAATCCATCTTTATCGTTTATCTTTTACAAAAATACCAATGTTAAATATCCATTAAATCTGTTTGCTGTCCACAGTTCAGTCCACGGCAAGCCGATTGCGGTCCATGACCCTTGCAAGATGCCAACACCTTACGGGGGACAACTCATCTGGAAAATGCCTGGCGAAAACCCTTTTGTTTGTGCATTTAAAAGGACATGAGCAGAATTCGAAACAGGAAGAGATGGTCGCAGGTGAGCCAACAATAAATTCTTATCGTCCCATGGAAACAAGGTGATGAAGGACACTAATAAGTAACAACACCAAGACGGCCGAGAGAACTGAAAGGTGCCGGTGGTTCAGGAATATCTGGGGCCCCACACCTTCTGCCCGTAGGTAAAGAATTTAACATATGTTAGGGGAAGAACATATTTTCAAAGGTACTTATAGGCCCCCAAGATCTAATAGCCTTCCCACCCCTTGCCACTGCCTAAGACTCCATTAGCCCCCACAACGCCTTCTAATTGTTCCAATTGTTTCCATATCAAGACAACGACCACAACGCCTTCTAATTGTTCCCAATTGTTTCCATGCTCCATAAAAAACTGACCACAACGGTTTCTAGCTGTTCCCAATTGTTTCACGTTCCATAAAAACCGACCACAACGCCTTCTAGTTGTTCCCAATTGTTCCGATTCCATGACAACCGATCACAACGGCTTCTAGCTGTTCCCAATTGTTGCACAGCAATGGTTGAATGTGGAAAAAACAACTCAATGACAAATACCAGTCATTTTGAGCATTTTTCTTTCAGTGACCAAATCTCCCAGGTGTGGGTTTTTGGGCTAATGTTTGTTTGGCACAGACATCTGAAATATTCGACCTAATTGTTTAACTTAACGAGCTTTTTAAAAAAATCTCTTTCTTCTTCAGGTGATGTACATGTATTACTTGTTGGGGTACAGGCTGGATTATGACCAATAAAAGAGGAGTGCATCAATGATATGGTTGACAGGAACAGAGAAAGAGGGAACCATGGTCTCAATGTGGATGACTATGAGCATGATCCTTGGAGACGAGCACAGAGCCAGAGTCAGTATAAGTCCTTGTCTTTACTCCTTTTCTCTTCAAGACTAGGGGAGGAGGCTTGGCTAGCAAAGTTCAGTAGGAACGCTCTCTATTCGTGGCAAGCAATGGGAGCCAAAGTTGATTTTAAATATTTGATTTGATTTACCCCATCCATAACTTCAAGATGATCTCGGGGTTTTGGCAGGAAGTTTTAAATTTTGCCCTGTAAACAGCCACGGGATGCAACGTTCACATAGTGTTGTTATCTCACCACAGGATCTCTTTTTTATCGTCTGACTACGATGGGTCTAGGTGTCAATCTACCTGCCTGGAGCAGGGAGTGGCGGGGGAGGGTGTGGGTGTAGATTTAGGTCGAGAGAAATCTCGAAACAATTTTCAATCGTTGGCGGGGCTCAGAAACCAAGTACGTTTTGATTGAGAGTCCGACATCTTTCACTCTAACCACGAGTCCCCGACAAGGCGTGGTTAGCAAAGTTGTGGTGCGCTCTCTTGTCATGGCGAAATGATGAGGGGGTCGACGCAAAATATCGGGTTCGATTCTGTTCAATCCTTTGAGATTTGGGCTTCAATAATTTTATTTCATATCCTTATCAGCTTTTTTGCTCATATTGGCCTTCAATGGTTTATTTCCATATCATTATCCATCGCTTTTGTTCCTTATTGGTCTTTAATAATTTGTTTCATATCCTTATCCATAGTTTTTGTATATTGGACTTCAATAATTTATTCCATAACCTTATCCATCGTGTTATGCTGATGATGTTGGGCTTCAATAATTTATTTCATATCCTTATCCATCGTTTTTGCTCATATTGGGCTTCAATAGTTTATTTCACATATCCTTATCCATCGTTTTTTATTCTTATTGGGCTTCAATAGTTGTATATCATTATCCATCGTTTTTTCTTTTCTTATTGGGCTTCAATAGTTTATCTCATATCCTTATCCATCGTTTTCTGTTCAATTTGGCTTCAATAATTTAATTTCAATACCTTATCCCATCGTTTTCTGTTCAATTTGGGCTTCAACCAATTTATTTCATATCCTTATCCATCATTTTTTATTCAATTTCGGCTTCAATAATTTATTTCATATCCTTATCCATCGTTTTTGTTTACATTGGGCTTCAGTAGTTTATTTCATGTCATATCCATCGTTTTATATGATAAACATTGAATGAGGAAGGGGAATAAATATTTGCATCCCCAAAGGGATACAGATCAGACTGAATACAAAGGAATAAATATTGCAGCCCCATAGGCACATATAGGTGAGAGAAAATACAAAATAATAGATATTGCAGCCCCATTCGGATATAGATGAGACAACATACAAAAGAATAGATATTGCAGCCCAATAGGGATATGGATCAGAGATAAAATACAAGGAATAAATGAAGAAAAACAACCGAATCCATGACCTCTGCGTTTGCACCCATCGCCTCGCCGTGACAAGAGCGCAAATAATGCGCAGACTTACGTAAGAATGGTTTAATTAACATTTATTTTGTAGTGCGAATCCAACCTTGGCTAACAGTTATAGTCACTGACAATTTGGTGGCATGTGTTCGAATTCCCGGGACCCAAAGGTCTTTCTATCCATTCCTTGGCATCTGTCTCGTCTTTGTCCATAGTGTTCTTTCTTTCTGTCGTTATCAGTTCAAAAATACCTTCCGGTGTATGGGTTTAGATGCCCAAAATGATTTTTATCCAGGCTGCCCTGTCCTGACATTTTCTGTTTTCTTCCGTGAAAGTTAAATTTCTTTGCTTTAATACATATTTCTTCCCCTTTCCCCGTCTGATTTTTGGTCTTTTACATTGTTTTTAGCACTGCATACAGATTTTGCTATTTAATGTCAGTCATTCTGTTCACATGCTCAAACCATCTCAGTTAATTTCTTTCTATCTTAGTTTTTATGCCATCTGTTTTTGTTTGATCTCTTCTTGTTGTTTTCTGATTTTGTCTTTTTTTAGTTTTCCCTACTACTCTTCTTAGATATTTCATTTCAGCTGCCTGTACTCTACTGTATTCCCTACTGTCTAAGGTACACGTTTCACTACAATACAGAGGAGAGTAGGTTGTTGGCTTTCATTTATTCGTCAATTTTGACATATTCTTTGTCTCACCGTTTGTTATTTCACTTACGTTTTAGCCTGTAGAATAAGCTCCATATAGGTAAAGTGTAGCATGTTCAGGGAATTGAATCCGGATTTTTCTAAGTATATCATCATATGTGGTAATTTGCCATTGCTTTCCACCTTTACTTTGCTGAGTCTGAATAGACCTAGCTACCCATTTCGCTGAGTCTGAATAGACCCTAGCTACCCATTTCACTGAGTCTGAATAGACCTAGCTTACCCATTTCATGAGTCTGAATGGAGCTGGCTACCCATTTCACTGAGTCTGAATAGACCTAGCTACCCATTTCACTGGAGTCTGAATAGACCTAGCTACCCATTCCTTTGAGTCTGGATAGACCTAGCTACCCATTTACTGAGTCTGAATAGACCTAGCTACCCATTCGCCGAGTCTGAATAGACCTAGCTACCCACATTTCACTGAGTCAGATAGACCTAGCTACCCATTTCACTGAGTCTGAATAGACCTAGCTACCCATTTCACTGAGTCTGAATAGACCTAGCTACCCCATTTCACTGAGTCTGAATAGACCACAGCTACCCATTTCGCTTACAGATACTGAATAGACCTAGCCCTGCCATTTCACTGAGTCTGAATGAACCTAGCTACCCATTTGCTAAGTCTGAATAGACCTAGCTACCCATTTCACTGAGTCTGAATAGACCTAGCTACCCATTTCACTGAGTCTGAATAGACTAGCTACCCATTTCGCTAAGTCTGAATAGACCTAGCTACCCATTTCACTGAATGAATAGACCTAGCTACCCATTTCACTGAGGTCTGAATAGACCTAGCTACCCATTTCGCTAAGTCTGAATAGACCTAGCCACCCATTTCATGTCTGAATAGACCTAGCTGCCCATTTCACTGTCTGAATAGACCTAGCTACCCATTTCACTGAGTCTGAATAGACCTAACTACCCATTTTGCTGAGTCTGAATAGACCTAGCATTTACCCATTCGGTGAGTCTGAATAGACCTAGCTACCCATTTCGCTACTGGGTCGACAGGAAAGATCAGACAAATATTCCTGGAGCTGAGAATCGAACTCTGGACTTCTGGGCGGCAGTCAGATGTTCTACCGACTGAGCTACTGTCCTGTAGGTAACAAAAAGAAAAACAAAAAAAACAACACTCAACACAATTCAGTGCTATAGAGGAAAACATCGTTGGCTTGATGATAGCTTTCTGTTATCTGAGATGATGTGAAACAGATAATGAATATTTATAAAAAAGGCAAATGATTGATGGTAATGATTGAGAAACACACATACACTCTCTCTCTCTCTCTCTCTCTCTCTCTCTCTCTCTCTCTCTCTCTCTCTCTCTCTCTCTCTCTGTCTCTCTCTCTCTCTCTCTGTGTGTGTCTCTGTCTCTCTCTGTCTGTCTGTCTGTCTGTCTCTCTGTCTCTGTCTGTCTGTCTCTCTCTCTCTCTCTCTCTCTCTCTCTCTCTCTCTCTCTCTCTCTCTCTCTCTCTCTCTCTCTCTCTCTCTCTCTCTGTGTGTGTCTGACTGTCTCTCTTTCTGTCTGTCTGTCTGTCTGTCTGTCTGTCTGTCTGTCTGTCTGTCTCTGTCTCTCTCTCTCTCTCTCTCTCTCTCTCTCTCTCTCTCTCTCTCTCTCTCCCTCTCTCTCTCTCCCTCTCTGTCTCTCTCTCTCTCTCTCTCTCTCTCTGTGTGTCTGACTGTCTCTCTCTTGTTCTGTCTTTCTGTCTGTCTGTCTGTCTGTCTGTCTGTCTGTCCTCTCTGTCTGTCTGTCTGTCTGTCTCTCTCTCTCTCTCTCTCTCTCTCTCTCTCTCTCTCTCTCTCTCTCTCTCTCTCTCTCTCTCTCTCTCTCTCTCTCTCTCTCTCTGTGTGTCTCTCTCCTCTCCCTCTCTGATGGATTTAAATCTGTCTCAAATCGATGTCCTCTGTCTCTCTGAACGGGCTATAATAATATTAATGCTGATCACTGAGTTCATTCCCCCCACCCTACCCCTGTCTACCCCTCTCACATTTCTGCTCTAAGCCATGCTCGTTTTCTCTTTAAAAAAAATTGAAATTCTGCTCTGATGTCTGTCTGTCTGTCTGTCTGTCTGTCTGTCTGTCTGTCAGTGTCTCATCTCTCTCTCTCAGTGGGTTACGTGAGCAGTACATGTAATACACACTCTCTCTCTCTCTCATAATGACTCAAACGACACGACACAAAGGGGTCTCAAATTTTGACGTCAGATCTCTCTGTCTCTCTCTCTGTCTGTCTGTCTGTCTGTCCCTCTCTGCCTCTCCCTCTGTCTCGTCACTGTCTCTGATGGATTTAAATGCGTTATGATAGTGGTGTGTGCTGATATCAAATCAAATCGATGTCCTTCATTCACCTCATGTTTAAAAAAAATCTCTGAACGGGCTATAATAATATTAATGCTGATCACGATGAGTTCATTCCCCCCACCCTACCCCCTACCCCCTACCCCCTCACATTTCATGTGCTCTAAGCCATGCAATCGTTTTCTTTTTCTTTAAAAAAAAAATTGAAATACATTCCTGCTCAAACTGATGTCATCGTCTGTGTGATATGAAGACTGATAACACAGTACATCTCTTAGCCCTGGACGGGGACACTGATTTCAGCCCTAGTTCAGTGTCTGTATCCTCATGGACAGAATGGTGGATGAGAACGTAGGGGCAGTGTGCGGCAGGATTCATCCGTTGGAAGAGGTTAGTGTGATAAAAGTGGTACTTACTGGTGAAGCTAGTAAAATCTCTCTCTGAGCAGTACATGTAATACACACTGTAAATTCAAAGAATGTTAAAGCTTCATAATGACACACAAACGACACGACACAAAGGTCACAAATTCTTGATCGTCAGATCTCAGATCTCTCTGTCTCTCTCTCTGTCTGTCTGTCTGTCTGTCTCTGTCTCTGCCTCTGCCTCTGTCTCTCACTGTCTGTCTCTGTCTCTGTCTCTGTCTCTGTCTCTCTGTCTCTCTCTCTCTGTCTCTGTCTCTGTCTCTCTCTCTCTCTCTCTCTCTCTCTCTCTCTCTCTCTCTCTCTCTCTCTCTCTCTCTCTCTCTCTCTCTCTCTCTCTCTCTCTCTCTCTCTCTCTCTCTCTCTCTCTCTCTCTCTCTCTCTCTCTCTCTCTCTCTCATCTATCTATCTCTCTCTCTCTCTCTCTCTCTCTCTCTCTCTCTCTCTCTCTCTCTCTCTCTATCTATCTATCTATCTATCTATCTGTCTATCTCTGTCTCTCCCTCTCTGTCTCTGTCTCTCTCTGTCCCTCTCTGTCTCTCTCTGTCTCTGTCTCTCTGTCTCTGTCTCAGTCTGTCTCTCTTTCTCTGTCTCATCACATCTCTGTCTGTCTCTGTGTCTGTCTCTGTCTCTGTCTCTGTCTAACTAGATCTGTCTTTTTCTTCCATCACAGGCCCTATGGTCATTACCAAGAATATGCCGTTGGCCACTGGCTCAAAAAGCTGCTGAGCACGTCTTTGGCTGTGTACTGTGTAGTCCCGGATGCTTCAGGTATGTACGATGGCCATCATTCTATTATAAGCGCCTTAATTCATTTAGATGGATTTGTGCGCTATAAAGTATAAATTATTATTATTATTATTATTATTATTATTATTATTATTATTATTATTATTATTATCATTATCATTATTAATTAATTATTATCAATATTATTATTATCATTATTATTATTATTATTATTATTATTATCATTATCATTATTATTATCATTATTATTATTATTATATTATTATTATTATTATTATTATTATTATTATTATTATTATTATTATTATTATTATTATTATTATTATTATTATTATTATTATTATTATTATTATTATATTATTATTATTATTATTATTATTATTATTATTATTATTATTATTATTATTATTATTATTATTATTATTATTATGAATATTATTATTATTGTTATTATTATTATTATTATTATTATTATTATTATTATTATTATTGTTCTTCTTCTTATTATTATTATTATATTATTATTATTATTATTATTATTATTATTATTATTATTATTATTATTATTATATTATTATTATTATTATTATTATTATTATTATTATTATTATTATTATTATTATTATTATTATTATTATTATTATTATTATTACTATTATTATTATTACTATTATTATTATTACTATCATTGATATCATTATTATTATTCTTATTATTAATATTATTATTATTATTGTTATTGTTATCATCATTATTATGGTTGCTCATTCTTATTAACAGTTTGTTCCGAGCCAGAGCATTGATGGACACCAATGTGATCCGTCGCTATACTACCGAGCCATCAGAACCTGGACACTTCTTGCAGTATGACCAAGGTAGGGCCTTCACATTCTGATAGAACAAGCGTATTTTTAAAAAAAATCTTCTTCTGCCAATGTCTGCCTTCATCACTGTTTGGTTTGAAATTTGATAAACCGTTGAGAGAATTTTGCATTTAAAAGACAACCAAAGATGGTGGGTTTGAATAAGAACTGATGACTAAGATACGACCACTCTCAACAATTTGAAGATGACTGCCTACGGCCGTATCGGTTTTATCCAATTTCATAAAAAGACCTATAAAATCAATCGAAATTCATAAAAAAAAAGACCTATAAAACAATCGAAATTCATAAAAAGCCCTTTAAAATCAATCGAAATTCTTTTAAAAAAAACTATAAAATCAATCGAAATTCATAAAAAAAAACTATAAAATCAATCGAAATTCATAAAAAAAAAACTATAAAATCAACCAAAATTCATAAAAAAAACCTATAAAATCAATCGAAATTCATAAAAAAAACAATAAAATCAAAACGGTGCCAATACTACTACGCATTGATTTTGTCTTTTCCTTTCCAATCTCAATGTTCTTACCCCAATGTCCAAACCCAAATATGCAACCACCGATGTCCTAACCCAAATATCAAAACTCCAATGTCTTAACTCCTATATCCTATCCCTGATGTTCAAACTCCAATGTCCAAACCTCAATCTACAAACCCCAATGTCCAAACTCCAATGTTCGAACCCCAATGTCCCATCCCCTATGTCTAAACCCCAAATGTCCCATCCCATCAAACCCTATGTCCCATCCCCCTATTGCCAAACCCTAATGTCCCATCCCCTATTTGCCAAATGTCCCATCCCCTATGTCCAAACCCAATGTCCCATCCCCTATTGCCAAACCCCAATGTCCCAATGTCTCCCATCCCATCCCTATGTCCAAACCCCAATGTCCCATCCCCTATTGCCAAACCCCAATGTCCCATCCCCTATGTCTAAACCCCAAATGTCCCATCCCCTATGTCTAAACCCCAATGTTCCAACCCCAATGTCCTATCCCCTATCGCCAAACCCCAATGTCCCATCCCCTATGTCCAAACCCCAATGTCCCATCCCCTATTGCCAAACCCCAATGTCCTATCCCCTATCGCCAAACCCCAATGTTCCATCCCCTATGTCCAAACCCCAATGTTCCATCCCCTATGTCTAAACCCCAATGTTCTATCCCCTATTGCCAAACCCCAATGTCCCATCCCTATTGCCAAACCCCAATGTCCCATCCCCTATTGCCAAACCCCAATGTCCCATCCCTATTGCCAAACCCCAATGTCCCATCCCCTATTGCCAAACCCCAATGTCCCATCCCCCTATGTCCCATCCCCTAATGCCAAACCCCAATATCCCATCCCCTATTGCCAAACCCCAATGTCCCATCCCCTATTGCCAAACCCCAATGTCCCATCCCCTATGTCTAAACCCCAATGTCCCATCCCCTAATGCCAAACCCCAATGTCCCCATCCCCAATGTCCCATCCCCTATGTCCAAACCCCAATGTCCCATCCCCCTATTGCCAAACCCCAATGTCCCATCCCCTATTGCCAAACCCCAATGTCCCATCCCTATGTCCAAACCCCAATGTCCTATCCCTATGTCCAAACCCCAATGTCCCATCCCTATTGCCAAACCCCAAATGTTCCATCCCCTATGTCCAAACCCCCAATGTCCAATGTCCCATGTCCCATCCCTATGTCCAAACCCCAATGTCCCATCCCTATGTCCAAACCCCAATGTCCCATCTCCTATGTCCAAACCCCAATGTCCCATCCCCTTTGTCCAAACCCGAATGTCCCATCCCCTATGTCCAAACCCCAATGGCCTATCCCCTATGTCCAAACACCAATGTCCCATCCCCTATTGCCAAACCCCAAATGTTCCATCCCCTATGTCCAAACCCTAATGTCCCATCCCCTATGTCTAAACCCCAATGTCCCATCCCCTATGTCCAAACCCCAATGTCCCATCCCCTATGTCCAAACCCCAATGTCCCATCTCCTATGTCCAAACCCCAATGTCCCATCCCCTATGTCTAAACCCCAAATGTCCCATCCCCTATGTCCAAACCCCAATGTCCCATCCCCTATGTCCAAACCCCAAATGTCCCATCTCCTATGTCCAAACCCCAATGTCCTAACTCAGGTGAAGACCGATGGCTGTGTACGCTGCTCCTTCAACGAGGCTACAAGATTGAGTATGCTGCCGCTGCAGATGCCTGGACGTTCGCCCCAGAAGGATTCAACGAGTTCTTTAATCAACGTAGGAGATGGATGCCGTCTACCATTGCTAACATCCTTGACCTTCTCACTACCAGCTATAGAACGAGGCGAATCAACCCCAACATAAGTCTGCCGTACATCATGTACCAATGGTTTCTGATGATGATGACACTTCTGGGCCCTGGTACAATACTGATGATGATTGCTGGTATGTCCATGTCCTCCTTTCTTTCTCTTCATAATGGGCTAGCAAAAGATGATTCTTTCTATACATAATGTACTAGCACAAGATGATTCTTTCTCTACATAATGATGATTCAACATTACTCCCTTACATATTATGTCTGCAATGTCCTTGAACTAAAGCGGTTCTTTGCAATTCCAATAATTTGAACACAAGGAATCCTAGGGAATAACATCGACGGTAAAACCAAATCAGTGTGAGAAGTAACATTGTGTTTGTTCCTTGCAGCGTTTGGAAAATACAAAGGTGGACATTTTGTAGTTTATCATGACATTTCAGACACATTGAGAGCCAGAATATAACAACGTTGTGGTGTACACATAGCAGTAATATTATGGCAAAGTAACAATAGGCCTAAATGGGTACCATTCTCCGCCTAGGAGTAAATCTCTACGACAGACTAGCGTCCTGCCTAAGAAGAGTCATTGTCATATTGACAGACTAGCGTCCTGCCTAAGAAGAGTCATTGTCATATTGACAGACTAGCGTCCTGCCTAAGAAGAGCCATTGTCATATTGACAGACTAGCTTCCTGTCTAAGAAGAGTCATTGTCCTATTGACAGTCTAGCTTCCTATCTAAGAAGAGTCATTGCCATATTGACAGATTAGCTTCCTGTCTAAGAAGAGTTATTGTCATATTGACAGACTAGCTTCCTGTCTAAGAAGAGTCATTGTCATATTGACAGACTAGCATCCTGTCTAAGAAGAGTTACTGTCATATTGACAGACTAGCATCCTGTCTAAGAAGAGTCATTGTCCTATTGACAGACTAGCTTCCTGTCTAAGAAGAGTCATTGTCATATTGACAGACTAGCATCCTGTCTAAGAAGAGTTACTGTCATATTGACAGACTAGCATCCTGCCTAAGAAGAGTCATTTGTCCTATTGACAGACTAACTTCCTGCCTAAGAAGAGTTACTGTCATATTGACAGACTAGCATCCTGTCTAAGAAGAGTTACTGTCATATTGACAGACTAGCTTCCTGTCTAAGAAGAGTTACTGTCATATTGACGGACTAGCTTCCTGTCTAAGAAGAGTTACTGTCATATTGACAGACTAGCTTCTTGTCTAAGAAGAGGCATTGTCATATTGACAGACTAGCTTCCTGTCTAAGAAGAGTCATTGTCATATTGACAGACTAGCATCCTGCTTAAGAAGAGTCATTGTCCTATTGACAGACTAGCTTCTTGTCTAAGAAGAGGCATTGTCATATTGACAGACTAGCTTCCTGTCTAAGAAGAGTCATTGTCATATTGACAGACTAGCATCCTGCTTAAGAAGAGTCATTGTCCTATTGACAGACTAGCTTCCTGCCTAAGAAGAGTCATTGTCATATTGACAGACTAGCTTCCTGTCTAAGAAGAGTCATTGTCATATTGACAGACTAGCATCCTGCCTAAGAAGAGTCATTGTCCTATTGACAGACTAGCTTCCAGCTAAAAGAAGAGTCATTGTCATATTGCCAGACTAGCTTCTTGTCTAAGAAGAGGCATTGTCATATTGACAGACTAGCTTCCTGTCTAAGAAGAGTCATCGTCATATTGACAGACTAGCTTCCTGCCTAAGAAGAGTCATTGTCATATTGACAGACTAGCATCCTGCCTAAGAAGAGTCATTGTCATATTGACAGACTAGCATCCTGTCTAAGAAGAGTTACTGTCATATTGACAGACTAGCATCATGTCTAAGAAGAGTTACTGTCATATTGACAGACTAGCATCCTGTCTAAGAAGAGTTACTGTCATATTGACAGACTAGCATCCTGTCTAAGAAGAGTTACTGTCATATTGACAGACTAGCATCCTGTCTAAGAAGAGTCACTGTCATATTGACAGACTAGCATCTTGCCTAAGAAGAGTCACTGTCATATTGACAGACTAGCATGCAGTCTAAGAAGAGTTACTGTCATATTGACAGACTAGCATCCTGTCTAAGAAGAGTCACTGTCATATTGACAGACTAGCTTCCTGTCTAAGAAGAGTTACTGTCATGTTGACAGACTAGCATCATGTCTAAGAAGAGTCACTGTCATATTGACAGACTAACTTCCTGTCTAAGAAGAGTCACTGTCATATTGACAGACTAGCATCCTGCCTAAGAAGAGTCATTGTCCTATTGACAGACTAGCTTCCTGTCTAAGAAGAGTTACTGTCATATTGACAGACTAGCTTCCTGTCTAAGAGGAGTTACTGTCATATTGACAGACTAGCTTCCTGTCGCAGAGTAGACATTTTCCTATTGACAGACTAGCATCCTGCCTAAGAAGAGTCATTGTCCTATTGACAGACTAGCTTCCTGCCTAAGAAGAGTCATTGTCATATTGACAGACTAGCTTCCTGTCTAAGAAGAGTCATTGTCATATTGACAGACTAGCTTCCTGCCTAAGAAGAGTCATTGTCCTATTGACAGACTAGCTTCCAGCTAAAAGAAGAGTCATTGTCATATTGCCAGACTAGCTTCCTGTCTAAGAAGAGGCATTGTCATATTGACAGACTAGCTTCCTGTCTAAGAAGAGTCATTGTCATATTGACAGACTAGCATCCTGCCTAAGAAGAGTCACTGTCATATTGACAGACTAGCATCCTGTCTAAGAAGAGTTACTGTCATATTGACACACTAGCATCCTGTCTAAGAAGAATCACTGTCATATTGACAGACTAGCATCTTGCCTAAGAAGAGTCACTGTCATATTGACAAACTAGCATTCAGTCTAAGAAGAGTTACTGTCATATTGACAGACTAGCATCCTGTCTAAGAAGAGTCACTGTCATATTGACAGACTAGCTTCCTGTCTAAGAAGAGTTACTGTCATATTGACAGACTAGCTTCTTGTCTAAGAAGAGTCACTGTCATATTGACAGACTAGCTTCTTGTCTAAGAAGAGTCATTGTCATATTGACAGACTAGCTTCCTGTCTAAGAAGAGTCACTGTCATATTGACAGACTAGCATCTTGCCTAAGAAGAGTCACTGTCATATTGACAAACTAGCATTCAGTCTAAGAAGAGTTACTGTCATATTGACAGACTAGCATCCTGTCTAAGAAGAGTCACTGTCATATTGACAGACTAGCTTCCTGTCTAAGAAGAGTCACTGTCATATTGACAGACTAGCTTCCTGTCTAAGAAGAGTTACTGTCATATTGACAGACTAGCATCATGTCTAAGAAGAGTCACTGTCATATTGACAGACTAACTTCCTGTCTAAGAAGAGTCACTGTCATATTGACAGACTAGCTTCCTGTCTAAGAAGAGTTACTGTCATATTGACAAACTAGCTTCCTGTCTAAGAAGAGTTACTGTCATATTGACAGACTAGCATCATGTCTAAGAAGAGTCACTGTCATATTGACAGACTAGCTTCCTGTCTAAGAAGAGTTACTGTCATATTGACAAACTAGCATTCAGTCTAAGAAGAGTCACTGTCATATTGACAAACTAGCATTCAGTCTAAGAAGAGTTACTGTCATATTGACAGACTAGCTTCCTGTCTAAGAAGAGTTACTGTCATATTGACAGACTAGCTTCCTGTATAAGAAGAGTTACTGTCATATTGACAAACTAGCTTCCTGTCTAAGAAGAGTTACTGTCATATTGACAGACTAGCTTCATCATGTCTAAGAAGAGTTACTGTCATATTGACAGACTAGCTTCCTGTCTAAGAAGAGTTACTGTCATATTGACAGACTAGCTTCCTGTATAAGAAGAGTTACTGTCATATTGACAAACTAGCTTCCTGTCTAAGAAGAGTTACTGTCATATTGACAGACTAGCTTCCTGCCTAAGAAGAGTCATTGTCATATTGACAGACTAGCTTCCTGCCTAAGAAGAGTCATTGTCCTATTGACAGACTAGCTTCCTGTCGCAGAGTAGACATTGTCCTATTGACAGACTAGCTTCCTGTCGCAGAGTAGACATTTTCCTATTGACAGACTAGCTTCCTGCCTAAGAAGAGTCATTGTCATATTGACAGACTAGCTTCCTGCCTAAGAAGAGCCATTGTCATATTGACAGACTAGCTTCCTGCCTAAGAAGAGCCATTGTCCTATTGACAGACTAGCTTCCTGTCGCAGAGTAGACATTGTCCTATTGACAGACTAGCTTCCTGTCGCAGAGTAGACATTGCCACGTAGTCACGTGTTCAGTTTCCTGCTATATAAGCGTCTGCTCTATGGACCGTAATGGTGTTGAAAGCAATCTACATGTATTTTACTTTCAGGATTTTAGGGTATAAATTAACGCAGGGAGAATTATCATGTATGGCAGTATTTGGAGGAAACGTTCTGATTTGCTTCGATCTTCTAAAGATAATTCAGAGAAGTGGAGGGGGGGGTGAGATCAGTGACAACGATCGTTATCTGTTTACATCATTCTTTGGATTACCAGCATGTTTTTGCCGTTCAATGCCGGGTCTCATCATTCCCAAATCCCACACTCTAGCAAAGTTGTAATGGTGGCCACCGACATCTCATTAATCTGTGTAATCGCTAATGACCTGTCAGAAATTTATAAGTTTTCCCGAGTAATCGAAATAGACGCTACCCTAAGTCCCAAGTAACGTAAATGCACATTATTATCATTACAGTGATGCGCAGAAGAAAATTCCCAAAATGGAAGACATTTCTTTATTCCATGGTCTTTTTAAGTCTCTTTAAGTATCTTTTGAAAGAAGAATCCGTTTATCTCTGTATCATTACCGACCGACAACTTGGTTTTGACCGTCATATTCCAAATCCTCTTCTTTTTCTTCATCTGGGCTGTAAGATAATTTTTGCCTTTCTGACCTGTACAGGAGCTGCACAACTTGTCTTTAAAATCGATCTGATCAACGCCTACCTGTTTGCCATCATCCCTGCCGTGGTCTTCATCTTCGTTTGTTTTTGGTGCAAACAGAGCGTGCAGCTGGCCATGGCAGCCATCATGAGCATCGTGTACGCGTTCATCATGATGATTGTTCTGGTTGGCACCATCATCACTGCCACACAGGAAAATCTATTTCACCCCAGTGTGGTGGTCATCGTTCTACTCATGTTCATCTTTATTCTCACGGGAATTTGCCACCCACACGTACGTATATCAGTAAATTAAAATTGATTATTTTTACTTGAATGTTTCTGCTTCATATCACATTTTTATGGACGTGATTGTGTGTGCGTGTGTATATACATATATATATATATATATATATATATATATATATATATATATATATATATATATATATATATATATATATATATATATATATATATATATATATATATATATTCACTCTATACACATACATAAACCATTTATACAACACTTTTGTTGAACTTGTGAATAGCAGTGACTTAAAATCCCAATGCACAACACCGTATCACTATGTTGTATTTCAACGTTCATATTCGCACGATCATGGTATGCAGTTTGCAGTTATGTACATATGTATGTATAAATATTGTGTACAGCGTATGTTAAAAAATACGTTATAAAAATGCAGGTATGAATGATTTGTGTGTGTACATGACTGTGTGTATCGGTAAACCATGCGATCCTTGCTTTCTTGTCACCCTTCTTATCAAAAAGAAGTCATTGTCATATAAGAAGCTCATTTATTTGCTCTATTTATTTATTAAATAAAATATGGTAATTGTTGTATTAAATAACTCTAGCAAAGGAGATTGCTCTTTGGTAGAGTTGTCACAGATTGTCGTTTATCATTTTTGGCTTAACTTCGTTGTGACTCCTTTTGTTTGCACTGCGATTTATTATCCGTTTATATATAATATATATATATGTATATATATATACATAGCTGAACGTCTCTATCTTTGACCGATTATAACTCAGGAACCACAGCACCCACAACCTTCATAGTACGCATGTAGATTTTAAATAGCCTGCTTAGCGAGTAAACTCTTGAACCATATCAGCAGTTTATTTGATTGGAATAAGATTGTTTTGCTTGTGATCCACGATACTTTTTATTGTCACCAGATCAGTTTTCTTGATTCCCGGTCATTACAATAAGAAGCCCGTACAACTTAAGTATCGAGCACTACGTAAACAGTTCACGTAACCTTAGTACTGAGTACTTATTTTATCTAAAACTCGTACTTAATATCACCTGCAACCCATACAGTAGTTTATGAGTTCACCGCTGTCGGAGTTAAAGACACCCAGATTTATAATAAAGAGAAATCATAATCCAACTTTATTTACGGGCATGTCTGTTTGTAATGTATAGTATGCCTACTACGCCATACGTGGACGTGTATGTACCCGGAATGCAATACGTGGACGTGTATGTACCCGGAATGCAATACGTGGACGTGTATGTACCCGGAATGCGATACGTGGACGTGTATGTACTCGGAATGCAATACGTGGACGTGTATGTACCGGAATGCGATACGTGGACGTGTATGTACTCGGAATGCAATACGTGGACGTGTATGTACCCGGAATGCGATACGTGGACGTGTATGTACTCGGAATGCAATACGTGGATGTGTATGTACTCGGAATGCGATACGTGGACGTGTATGTACTCGGAATGCAATACGTAGACGTGTATGTACTCGGAATGCGATACGTGGATGTGTATGTACTCGGAATGCAATACGTGGACGTGTATGTACTGGGAATGCAATACGTGGACGTGTATGTACTGGGAATGCAATACGTGGACGTGTAAATGTACTCGGAATGCAATACGTGGACGTGTATGTACTGGGAATGCAATACGTGGACGTGTAAATGTACCCGGAATGCAATACGTGGACGTGTACTCGGAATGTACTCGGAATGCGGAATACGTGGACGTGTATGTACTCGGAATGCAATACGTGGACGTGTATGTACTCGGAATGCAATACGTGGACGTGTATGTACTCGGAATGCAATACGTGGACGTGAATATGTACGTGTATGTACTGGGAATGCGATACGTGGACGTGTATGTACTCGGAATGCAATACGTGGATGTGTATGTACTGGGAATGCAATACGTGGACGTGTAAATGTACCCGGAATGCAATACGTGGACGTGTATGTACTGGGAATGCGATACGTGGACGTGTATGTACTCGGAATGCGATACGTGGACGTGTATGTACTCGGAATGCAATACGTGGACGTGTATGTACTCGGAATGCAATACGTGGACGTGTATGTACTCGGAATGCAATACGTGGACGTGTAAGTACTCGGAATGCAATACCAAATAACATCAGACAGGCAGATAACATTCTCAATTTCAAGAAAAAGCTAAAAACGAGTTTGTTAATTGGCTTCATGGATAATATGTCTGGAATTAACTTATCCATTATTGATACTATTATCATTATAATCATCCTGATCATCATCATCATCATCATCATCATTACCATCATCATCATCATCATCATCATCATCATCATCATCATCATCATCATCATCATCATTATCATTATCATCATAATTATCATTATTATTATTATCATTATCATTATTATTATTATTATTATTATTATCATTATTATTATCATTATCATCCTCATCATCATCATTATGATCAGCATCATCATCATCATCATTATCATCATCATCATCATCATCATCATCATCATCATCCTCATCATCATCATTATCATTATCATCATTGTCACCATCATCATTATCATCATGATCATCATCATCATCATTATCATTATGATTATAATATTATTATCATTATCATTATTATTATCATTATTATTATCATTATTATTAGTAGTATTATTATTATTAATATTATTGTTATTATTATGTGTGAATACTTGTATGAACGTTATGTAATATGCACCACAGTATAATGATTCTATGTAAATGATAAAGCCATCTTATGGCTTGTGTGTGTGTGTGTATAACCTACAGGAAATAGATAACCTTGTCCACGCCTTTCTGTACCTGTTGGTGATTCCATCTGGTTACCTGCTCCTGGTGATCTACTCTATGATCAACCTCAACGACGTCTCGTGGGGAACACGTGAGGTGCCGACTAAAGCCCAGAGGTTGGAGATGGAACAAAAGAAGAAAGAGGAAGAAGAAAAAAGGGCTGCCAATAAAAACAAAGGATTGTTTTCGAGAATTTTCAACAGGGGAGAAGGTTAGCATTAATTTTGAATCAATGTGTTGTTATTGTTTCTTGGTTAAGTACACTTATCCCCCCTACTCCCGAACCACCCACCCCCCTCATAAAAAAAGAAAAAGAAAGTGTAAAATATTTGGCATATTTCCATTTATTGACGTGGATCAGACTTAATTAGAATTCGAGAAAAGGTAATTTGTGGTAAGCGTTTCAAAATCACTTAATTAAAATGCAATATTTTATTCAGATTAGTTGGGATTTGACGATTGAGTAACGAGCGTGTTTTTGCTTTGTTTTTGCTTTGTCTATGGTTGCTGTCGTTCGTTTTTTTAAGTGTTCATGAACTTTAAGGGGACTAAATGGCCAAATGGTTAAAAGACATTGCACTGTGACCCAGAGGTACTGTGTTCAAGCCCCACTTCAGGCATGCATGTTTTTCTTCTTGGGCAAGAAAATTTGACATATTATTTTCTCACTCGGACAACATGGTTGCATTGAACGTAAGCTCGAGGATGACAGTCTGTAATTATCCCTTTCCCCAAAGAAATTGGAATGCCAGGCGCGACATATCGCGGACGCCACTAACTTTTTTCTTTTTACATGAACTTAAATGTCGAATATCACTTTATACAGCCTGTATTGTGCTCCCTACATTTTATGAAATCTTCCTGACAGAGCACATTGCTGAGGTGACTAATTTGATCAAGGCAGCCCTGCCCAGAAACCAAACTACTGACCTGTCCAACTCCAAAGATCTAGTAGCCATTCTCGGTCAAATCGAACAAAATACGCGTGTAAGAATTAATTATGATGGATGGAATATACTGTTGTATAATGTTATCTTTTCCTTACGGACAATGAGCTTAAAACTATTTATTTATACTAAATCAAATTGTTTTTCTCGATATGTGTCTCATGTTTCTTTACTAAACTGTCTTTCCATAAGAAAAGATCCGCGCTCTTGCAATCCTATAAATTATGTACGGCGAAAGTGCGGCACCAACTGCCAATCAAAGCAGAAGCACAATTTGGGTAGTACTCACTGTCAACAGGCAGATGAATCGCTTCACTTTGTCCCAACTCAGGCTGAAACGTGTCACGTCCTTTCCCCAAACTAACAAGGCGCCCTACCCTCCTTGTAGACATGACTACAGTAATCTATCTTACACACTGATCAATTTTACATCCTGATCGATTTTACATCCTGATCGATTTTACATCCTGATCGATCTTACATCCTGATCGATTTTACATCCTGATCGATCTTACATCCTGATCGATTATACATCCTGATCAATTTTACATCCTAATCGATGTTATATGGTGATCGATTTTACACGCTGCTAGATTTACACCCTTAATTTCTTTTACATTTGTATCGATTTTACACCCTGATTGATTTTACATCCTGATCGATTTTACCCCTAGATCGATTTTACACCCTGATTGATTTTGCACCTAATTGATTTTACACCCTGATCGATTTTACACCCTAATTGATTTTACACCTGATTGATATTACACCTGATTGATATTACACCCTGATTGATATTACACCTGATTGATATTACACCTGATTGATATTACACCCTGATTGATATTACACCCTGATTGATATTACACCTGATTGATATTACACCTGATTGATATTACACCCCTGATTGATATTACACCCTGATTGATATTACACCCTGATTGATATTACACCCTGATTGATATTACACCTGATTGATATTACACCTGATTGATATTACACCCTGATTGATATTACACCCTGATTGATTTTACACCCTAATTGATTTTACACCCTGATTGATATTACACCCTGATTGATTTTACACCTGATTGATTTTACACCCTAATCGATTTTACCCCCTGATCGATTTTACCCTTGATCGATTTTACACCCTGATCGATTTTACACCCTGGTCGATTTTACGCCCTGATCGATTTTACCCCTTGATCGATTTTACCCTCTGATCGATTTTACCCCCTGATCGATTTTACACCCTGATCGATTTTACCCCCTGATCGATTTTATCCCTGATCGATTTTACATCCTGATCAATTTTACCCCCTGATGGATTTTACACCCTGATTGATTTTACACCTTGATTGATTTTACCGCCTGAACGATTTGACCCCATGATTGATTTTATACCCTGATCAATTTGACCCCATGAGTGATTTTACACCCTGATCGATTTTACCCCTGATCGATTTTACCCCCTGATCGATTTTACCCCTGATCGATTTTACCCCCTGATCGATTTTACCCCTGATCAATTTTACCCCTGTTTGATTTTACCCCCTGATTGATTTTACCGCCTGATCGATTTTACCCCCTGATCGATTTTAAACCCTAATCGATTTTACACCCTGATCGATTTTACACCCTGATTGATTTTACACCCTGATCGATTTTACACCCTGATTGATTTTACCCCCTGATTGATTTTACACACGATCGATTTTACACCCTGATTGATTATACACATGATCGATTTATATCTTGGTCGATGTTACATCCTGATCGATGTTAAACCCAGATCAATTTTACATCATGATTGATTTACACCTGACCGATTTTACACTCTGGTCGATTGTACATTTGATCGATTTTGCCTCATGATCGATATAAACCCTGATCTAAGTTACCCGTTGATCGATTTTACACGCTGATCGATTTCACACGCTGATCGATTTTACATTCTGATTGATGGCTAACATTTGTGCAATCAGGGATATGAGTTCAGCAATCACATCCTCAACATGGCGTTGTAATGTGGTGTAATTTCACATGTAATCAAAGGGATGAGTTCAGCAAGCACATCATCAACATGGCGTTGTGATATGGTGTAATTTCACATGTAATCAAAGGGATGAGTTCAGCAAACACATCATCAACATGGCGTTGTAATATGGTGTAATTTCACATGTAATCAAAGAGATGAGTTCAGCAAACACATCATCAACATGGCGTTGTAATATGGTGTTATTTCACATGTAATCAAAGGGATGAGTTCAGCAAACACATCATAAACATGGCGTTTTAATATGGTGTAATTTCACATGTAATCAAAGGGATGCTCAGCAAACACATCATCAACATGGCGTTGTAATGTGGTGTTATTTCAACTAGATAGACAAATGAGCCCTTAAAGGTTTTGTCGTTGTCGTTGTTGTTGTTTTTCAATAATGCGTGCTTGTAGATAGCGTTTTTACAAAACTGATGCAGTTTGTCGACTCTAAACTATATTGTCTTACTACGCAAAGACCCTAATTGTGACCAAGAAAAGTTGCTCGAAAGTTTTTGGCAGGGAAAATAATCTGAAGATAGGACAAGCGTGGCCCGTATTTGGTTATATAGTCGACTCCGGTTAATCGCAACACGACGAGAGAGGCACATCTGTTGTGATTATCTGGAGTTGTGATAAGCCAGACTCTACTGTGGGCCCTGTATTTAGGGTCATTTCAGTATTTGCTGACTAGGTATGTCTGTTGCAATTCTCTTTTGCATAGATAACTTTGCGCTCCAAGTTTCACGGACTTGGGACCGTCATGAACATTCTCATATATGTCAAAGTTGTATGCCTTCAACATATATACTACACAGCCAGTAAAGCATACTACAGTAATTCAGATCGTTGGTTATGTTGAGCTAGCTGTGTATGGATATGTTTTTCTTAGTGATTCTAAGTTCTATGTATATTTACCAAAAAAGAAGTTAACATGTGTATTATCTTGCTGGTATATGCCATGGTTTCTTCTATAAATTATATTCTGTGTACCATTATCCTCTACGTAGAGTCAGAGATGAAGTTTCGTATATTGCACTTTTTCTTCCTTTTAAACATGTATCATGAAAATCTGTCACACTGGTTTCTATGCAAGCTTGTATCATCAACGTAACCACAATTTGCGCTACTTAGATCAGTAACTTCATGCCCACTCAATACTCTCCATTCCAGCGTTTGCTGCAAAGGAAAAAGAAGGAACACCAGCTACAACTGTCGTGTCACAGCCAAGCGTCCAAGCATTGCAGTCGTCCGAGAAAATATCAACCCAAGCAGCAACATCAACACAACATGTCAAGGCCGATGACGGACATGACTCTTCAGAGATAGCGACATCAAAGAGAATCGGCAAGACATTTCTAAAACCCCACAGACAGCAACACAGGTAAAGACAAACAGTACAAGGAGCGTAGTGGTAGCACGCGTTCTTTTCATGGCGAGGTGATGGGTGCCGACACGTAAGTTCTTGGTTCAATACCCACGGTGAGCCAAGATTTGTTCAGTCCATTCCTTGTATTTGTCTAGTCTTTGTTCCTATAGGGATTTAATATAATTTAATGCCATTAGCAACGCAGTTGGTAACTCCCACATAGGAATTTTTCTTCCAGGCATGGAACGTTGAATTCAAATACAATAGTGTCCTTTGCGTTTGTACTACGTGATACCTTTTACTTGTTTGCTTGTTGACAGACAGCAATAATTGTCTCATAGTTTGATCACGGCGTTGGAAATTAATTGTCTAGGCAGCTCTGTGTAGGGCATTACTACGGACACATCGGACCTCAAAGATTGTTAGTTTTCCCTCTAGACCTAGTAGTACTCTTTTCTAGAACCAGCATTCCTGGCTCAAACAGATGTGTTTTATCGAGAACACATCCTTGCTGAAACACTGTTCGAATTCGGGATGGGGCTGAAGGACAGGGGGAAGGGTAGGGGCGGGGGGGGTGCGTACTTTAAGCCATCTTCATGTATCAGGTCTCACTTTTTCCTCCCACTTGTGAAAAGAGGATAGCCAGAATTACGAGTCCACTCTGTCTGCGAGGGCAGGGCGCGTCAAAAACAGCCGTTTCTGTATACATCACAGTATTGTCTACTCTGTTTTACATTGTGTGTGATA
>JAXRKP010001041.1:75000-80000 GCA_037039925.1 Doris montereyensis
GTGAGTTTTGAGAGGCTGGCACCTCACCTCTGGACCAGTGAGTTTTGAGAGGCTGGCACCTCACCTCTGACCAGTGTGAGTTTTGAGAGGCTGGCACCTCACCTCTGGACCAGTGAGTTTTGAGAGGCTGGCACCTCACCTCTGGACCAGTGAGTTTTGAGAGGCTGTCACCTCACCTCTGGACCAGTGAGTTTTGAGAGGCTGTCACCTCACCTCTGGACCAGTGAGTTTTGAGAGGCTGGCACCTCACCTCTGGACCAGTGAGTTTTGAGAGGCTGGCACCTCACCTCTGGACCAGTGAGTTTTGAGAGGCTGGCACCTCACCTCTGGACCAGTGAGTTTTGAGAGGCTGGCACCTCACCTCTGGACCAGTGAGTTTTGAGAGGCTGGCACCTCACCTCTGGACCAGTGAGTTTTGAGAGGCTGTCACCCACCTCTGACCAGTGAGTTTGAGAGGCTGTCACCTCACCTCTGGACCAGTGAGTTTTGAGAGGCTGTCACCTCACCTCTGGACCAGTGAGTTTTGAGAGGCTGGCACCTCACCTCTGGACCAGTGAGTTTTGAGAGGCTGGCACCTCACCTCTGGACCAGTGAGTTTTGAGAGGCTGTCACCTCACCTCTGGACCAGTGAGTTTTGAGAGGCTGTCACCACCTCTGGACCAGTGAGTTTTGAGAGGCTGGCACCTCACCTCTGGACCAGTGAGTTTTGAGAGGCTGGCACCTCACCTCTGGACCAGTGAGTTTTGAGAGGCTGGCACCCTCACCTCTGGACCAGTGAGTTTTGAGAAGCTGGCACCTCGCCTCTGGACCAGTGAGTTTTGAGAGGCTGGCACCTCACCTCTGGACCAGTGAGTTTTGAGAGGCTGGCACCTCACCTCTGGACCAGTGAGTTTTGAGAGGCTGGCACCTCGCCTCTGGACCAGTGAGTTTTGAGAGGCTGGCACCTCGCCTCTGGACCAGTGAGTTCCCCATGTCGTCGTTGCCGCAAACCAGAGGAAAGAGAGGCCAACACCATGGCGTCTAAAACGCAAAATGGTAGCAAGCGAGTAAAGGTCCATCAAGGCCATTACGGTTCAGAGACCTGGAACGTATTATGTCTGTAACGTAAAGCAGAAAGGTGATAGTAATAGACTGACACCTAGTTTCATCGGAGACGAAAGATTAAAAAAGGAGGTCCCGTGTGCAAATCGCCTTATTCTGCGCACCTTAAAGATCCCCTAGCTGATTACAGGGCAGTCCGGGCAAAATTTTAAAAATTGCATCAACCCCCACACCCCCCACCCATAGATCACATTAGTTGTGGATATAGGTAAATTCAAATCAAATCCAAAATTTTAAATGTAGAAATCCAGGGCTTTCCATTGTTTTTAAATTAGAGGCCAATCACATGATGTTATAAGGTGCGCGGTATGAAACGAACTTTTCCCAGGCTGTAGGGAGGCATGCCCTAAGCTACGTCTCACGGCTAAACGGATTGAGTTTTTTGAGAGGTAACGTTAACGAAGGATCCGGGCTATTACACAGCGCTTTGGATAGAAGGAATCCAACGGGATAAGAGCACCATTGATTTCATGATGAAACACCTTAGCAAAAACATATGCTGTCTGTTCATTTTACAGAAAAAAACTGCCGACGGCTTAAAGAATTTACGGAACAACGCAGCCTTTGGTCTGATTATCGTGAACAGCTTGTGGATTGGTCTCAACTTTATGTTCCAGTTCACAAAGGCAGCCACTATCAGTATTTCCTATCAATTTGGCGATACAATATATGAGTTCAAGGTGAGATTTGCGACTTCTCTTTTATACCTATTTCCCATCGGACAATTGGGTTAAATTTTCAATTGACGGCATCCTGCATTTGATTGTCCAATTGTTATAGCTTATCGGATGATGTTATACTGCATTTGATAGTCGAATTATGTTAGCTTATGGGATGATGTTATACTGCATTTGATAGTCGAATTATGTTAGCTTATTGGATGATGTTATACTGCATTTGATAGTCGAATTGTTATAGCTTATGGGATGATGTTATACTGCATTTTATAGTCGAATTATAATAACCCATGGAAAGATTTTATATTGGATTTGATAGTCGAGTTATAATAGCATATAGGATGATTTTTGCATTTGATCGTCGAATTGTAATAGCTTATGGGATGATGTTATACTACATTTGATAGTCGAATTATAATAGCCTATGGGATGATGTTAATGCATTTTATAGTGAATTTGCTAGTCCAATTATAATAGCCTATGGGATAATGTTATATTGCATTTGCTAGTCGAATTATAATAGCCTATGGGATGATGTTATACTACATTTGATAGTTGAATTGTTATAGCTTATGAGAGGATATTACACTGCATTTGCTAGTCGAATTATTTGGATATGTTAATGCTATGGGATTTGTTAGTCGATATGTAATAGCTTATGGGATGATGGCATTTGATAGTCGAATTGTAATAGCTTATGGGATGATGTTATACATTTATTTGATAATCGAATTGTAATAGCTTATGGAATGATGTTATAGTATTTTTGATAATCGAATTGTAATAGCTTATGGGATGATGTTATACTGCATTTGATAGTCGAATTGTGAAAGCTTATGGGATGATGTTATACTGCATTTGATAATCAAATTGTAATAGTTTATGGGATGATGTTATACTGTATAACGTTTTGATAATCGAATTGTAATAGCTTATGTGATAATGTTATACTGCATTTGATAGTCGAATTGTGAAAGTTTATGGGATGATGTTATACTGTATTTGATAATCGAATTGTAATAGCTTATGTGATAATGTTATACTGCATTTGATAGTCGAATTGTAATAGCTTATGGGATAATGTTATACTGAATTTAATAGTCGAATTATAATAGCTTATGGGCTGATGTTATACTTCATTTGATAGTCCAATTATAATAGCTTATGCGATGATGGTAATCTGCATTTGATTGTCGAAGAAATATCCTATGGTATGATGTTATACTACATTTGATAGTCGAATTGTAATAGCTTATAGAATGATGCATTTGATAGTCGATTTCTTATGGGATGACATTATACTGCATTGGATTGAATTGTAATAGCTTATGGGATGACATTATCATTTGAATTGTAATAACTTATAGGATGATGTTATACTGCATTTGATAGTCGAATTGTAATAACTTATGGGATGATGCATTTGATAGTCGAATTGTAATAATGATGCATTGGATAGGATGATGTTATACCGCATTTGAGTCGAATTGTCGAATTACTGCATTTAATAGTCGAATTGTAATAACTTATGGGATGGATTTGATAGTCGAATTTATAACTTATAGGATGATGTTATACTGCATTTGATAGTCGAATGGGATGTAATAGCATTTGATATCGAATTGATGATGTTATACTGCATTTGATAGTCGAATTGACATTATAATAGCCCAGGATGACATTATATATTTGGATGATGTTATACCGCATTTGATAGTCGAATTGTAGTATTTGGTAATAGCTTGAATTGTTGATGGATGATGTTATACTGCATTTGATAGTCGAAGTGTAATAACTTTTTTGGTATGATGTTAAACTCTATTTGATATGAGGATGACATTATACTGCATTTGATAGTCGAATTGTAATAACTTATGGGATGACATTATATGCATTTGGATGATGTTATACTGCATTTGATAGTCGAGTTAATAACTTTATGGGATGACGTTATAGTCGAATTGTAATAACTTTTATGGGATGATGATTTGATCGAGTTAATAACTTATGGTATGACATTTGATAGTCGAATTGTAATAAATGGGATGACATTATACTATTTGATAGTCGAATTGTAATAGCTAATGGGATGATGTTAGTCTGCATTTGATAGTAGCGAATTGTCTGCAATAGTCGAATTGTAATTAAGATGGATGTTGTAATAGTCTGCATTTGATAGTCGAATTGTAATAGCTTTTTTGGATAGTTGTTAGTCTGCATTTGATAGTCGAATTGTAATCTTATTGGATGACATTAATACTGCATTTGATAGTCGAATTGTAATAGCTAATGGGATGATGTTAGTCTGCATTTGATAGTCGAATTGTAATAGCGTATGGGATGTTGTTAGTCTGCATTTGATAGTCGAATTGTAATAGCTTATTGGATGATGTTATACTGCATTTGATGGTCGAGTTAATAACTTTGATTTGATAGTCGAATTGTAATAGCTTATAAGATGATATTAATCTGCATTTGATAGTCGAATTGTTATAGCTTATGGGATGATGTTATACTGCATTTGAATATCGAATTGTTATAGCTGATGGGATGATGTTATACTATTTTTGAATGTCGAATTGTTATAAGCTTATAGGATGATGTTATCCTACGTTTCAAAGTCGAATTGCTATAGCTTATTGAATGATGAATATCCTTCATTTAAAAGTCGAATTGCTATAGCTTATTGAATGATGTTATCCTTCATTTAAATGTCGAATTGCTATAGCTTATGGAATGATGTTATCCTGCATTTGAAAGTCAAATTCAAATAATAGCTTATTGAATGATGCTATCCTGTGTTTGAAAGTCGAATTGTTATAGCATATGGGATTCAAGAACCCTGTCCTGCACCATTTTCTACCTATTAAGCCTTTCATTTATACTACACATTACTCCATGATATTCCTCAATTTAATGTTAAATCTTAGTAGATTATGGCTTTTAAATACTATGGATGATATCAGTCTTTTAAATGTTGAATCTTAATGGATATAACTCTTCAATTAAATGGAAATCCTTTCCTTGAATGGTAATCGTAGTGGCTCAGGGCTAACCTATTCAAGGGATCCCATCCTTGAGGGGGATCAATAGTCGAGAGGCATGGTGTGGGGTAGGTGGATCGACACCTAGTTCCATCGGGGACGGACGATAAAAAAGGTCCCGTGTGCAAATTACAACACTCTGTGCACGTTAAAGCTGTTTACAGGGCAGTCTGGGCGA
>JAXRKP010001041.1:85000-102500 GCA_037039925.1 Doris montereyensis
ACTGATTGGTAAAGGTGGCAGTTTGGTATAATAATATGATGTACTGATTGGTAAAAAGGTGGCAGTTTGGTATAATGATATGATGTACTTGATTAGTTAAAGGTAGCAGTTTGGTATAATAATATGATGTACTTGATTAGTTAAAGGTGGCAGTTTGGTATATTAATATGATGTACTTGATTAGTTAAAGGTAGCAGTTTGGTATATCAATATGATGTACTTGATTAGTTAAATTTGGCAGTTTGGTATGATGTACTTGATTATAAATGCAGTTTGGTATATTAATATGCGTTAGACTAGCGATTATTATTCACCTCCTAGATGCTTCACGTTGTGGCATCGGTAGCTGAGTGGTTTGGCTGCCAGATTGGGGATCATGAAATCCTAGGTTCGAATCCTAACAAAAACTAGGCTCGACGTTATGTTCCTTGGGAAAGACATGTAAGACGCATTTTCGCCACTCGACCCAGGTGCAAATTGGCAGCAGTCCTTGCTTGAGAGTTTAACAGCTACGTCAGAGTAGCGCTCTATCCATAGGGTGATTATCACCACCCGTTGCGTGGGCGTCGACGTAATATGTACTTCACTGTTCTCAACACTATTTCATGCTTGCAACTCAAAAATATTGAAAATTATGAAGGAGTAGCCTTATGTCCTCAAATCCCTCATTGAGACGAGTGATGGGTGGGGGAGACTTTTACATAAGAAAACATCTCGACATCGTATTATGACGTCTTTGACATTGCAAGAATGAGAGGCATGTGAGTAAATACGACACAATAATATATGTATTGTACAATACAGTATTATGTTGATTAATTTGTCTGTTGTGCTTACTTATTGTGAGCGTACCATTTCAACAAACACAGTGTTTATTATTTCCTATTTAAGAATCGATGAAGGTCATCTTATCTATCTTATTTTATCTTATCTAATGTTTTGATCAATGTTTCTTCCTCATTGCAGCCCTCATGGAGGGTGAGCTGGGTAGAAGTGTAGATAGAGTAGGAGCCATGATCGCAGCAAGGCAGATACCTGAAAACCTAGATGCAAAGTCGGGAAAATTTCTGGATGGCGTCAGCAGACGAATGAATGGCACTCTTCAGATAGAAAGGTGAGAAAAAAAAACAACACAGCCTACCACGAGTGAAGCTAATTTTTCGTATAGTTGTTGCATAAATCCAGGTTTTTAGTTAGTTTACAATTATATTTCATTTTGGTCATAGATACAATCTATAAAAAGTTGTTTGACAATGCAGTAGCGATGACATTTCCATGTAAGCTGTAAGCCAAAAAATTGAATCTGTTTGGTAATCCAATGGCAATGTAGTTTTCATATAACTACAAGCCAAATAATTCGTTCTGTTTGACAATGCAATAGCAATGACATTTTCATGCGTTTCGTTTTTCTGTTTACAGTTTTGTTTTTTGTCTTTTTTGTTCATCTTTTGTGTGTGTGCTGGTATTGTTGCTTTTACTATATTGTTTTAGTGTTGGACACTTTCAAACTCTAGATATATTCGTCTTTTTTTTTTAGAAATGTGTTGTTTTCATGTGAAGGAGTTAATTGAAATTTAATTCATGTCATATTTCACTGCCCTGAGAATATAGCTATTATTTGTAATAAATCAAGTTATTGATTGCCACACGGGAGAAAAATCAAGACTCTACTCTTGATTCCCCAATTCTCAACTTTGAGTATGGGACTTACTTTTTTACTGGAAAACTCCAACAGAACTACGGACAACGAATAGTTAAGTGGAATCTGATGGTATCTAAAGAAGTTAGCATAATCTTCAATGAAACAAAACTCCAATGGTACGACCAATTACAGCTACAAACACTTTTATGCTCGAAGTCAGCCTTTTTAAAGGATTTTGGTAGGAGACTTTGTTTTCTTAGACTTGCGCCTTCATACAAAATAAATTACCTTAGTTCTTAAAGTCAGCCATCTCATTCTTTCCTGGAATGGCATTGACTTTCTCCTCAAACATCATCTCTAATATCTCATCTTACATCACCCCTTACATTATTATGTCTTATCTTACACGACATCTTACTTCTCCTCTTACGTCACCCTCAACATCATCTCTTATAATCTCATCTTACATCACTTCTGAGTTTGGCGTTTACATCACCTTTTGATGTCAGCCTTATATGATCTCTCATCATCTTACCTCTTGGTTTCTTAACGTTAATCACATCTTGGTTTGCCTTCACATCTCCTGTTACATCACATCTTGGTTTGCCTTAACATCTCCTGTTACATCACATCTTGCCTTAACATCTCCTGTTACATCACATCTTGGTTTGCCTTAACATCTCCTCTTACATCACGTCTTGGTTTGCCTTGACATCTCCTGTTACATCACATCTTGGTTTGCCTTAACATCTCCTCTTACATCACGTCTTGGTTTGCCTTGACATCCTCTCTTACATCACCTCTTGGTTTGCCTTAACATCTCCTGTTACATCACATCTTGGTTAGCCTTAACATCTTCTAACATCTCCTGTTACATCACATCTTGGTTTACCTTGACATCTCCTGTTACATCTTGGTTTGCCTTGACATCTCCTGTTACATCACATCTTGGTTAGCCTTAACATCTCCTGTTACATCACATCTTGGTTAGCCTTAACATCTCCTGTTACATCACATCTTGGTTAGCCTTAACATCTCCTGTTACATCACATCTTGGTTTGCCTTGACATCTCCTGTTACATCACATCTTGGTTAGCCTTAACATCTCCTGTTATATCACATCTTGGTTTGCCTTGACATCTCCTGTTACATCACATCTTGGTTAGCCTTAACATCTCCTGTTACATGACATCTTGGTTTACCTTGACATCTCCTTTACATTACATCTTGGTTTACCTTGACATCGTCTCTTACATTACATCTTGGTTACCTTGACATGACGTCTTGGTTTACCTTGGTTTACCTTGACATCTCTCTTACATTACATCTTACATCTTGGTTTACCTTGACATCGTCTCTTACATTACATCTTGGTTTACCTTGACATCGTCTCTTACATTACATCTTGGTTTACCTTGACATCGTCTCTTACATTACATCTTGGTTTACCTTGACATCGTCCCTTACATTACATCTTGGTTTACCTTACATCGTCCTCTTACATTACATCTTGGTTTACCTTGACATCTCCTCTTACATTACATCTTGGTTTACCTTGACATCGTCTTGGTTTACCTTGACATCGTCTCTTACATGACGTCTTGGTTTACCTTGACATCGTCTCTTACATGACGTCTTGGTTTACCTTGACATCGTCTCTTACATGACGTCTTGGTTTACCTTGACATCGTCTCTTACATTACATCTTGGTTTACCTTGACATCTCCTCTTACATTACATCTTGGTTTACCTTGACATCTCCTCTTTTACATCTTGGTTTACCTTGACATCGTCTCTTACTTACATTACATTTTGACATCTCTCTTTACATGGCCTTGACATGTAATCTCACATCACCTCTTACGTCATCACTTACATCCTTTTGGTTTTACACCCTTACATCTCATCCCTTGACATCTCCTTTGACCTTTTCTTACATCTAATCTACATGTTACCTTGACATCTCATCTTATGTCCCCTTGACATATACATTAATCTTACATAGACCTTACATCTCCTCTTACATGACCTTGGTTTACCTTGACATCTCCTCTTACATTACATCTGGTTTACCTTGACATCGTCTCTTACATCGTCTTGGTTTCTTGACATCTCCTGTTACATGGCCTCTCATATATAATCTCACATCACCTCTTACGTCATCACTTGCAGCAGCTCCTACATCTCTTCTTACATTTCATCTTACATTACCTCCTACATGTCCCTTGCATCTCATCTTACATCCCCCCCTTACATTACTACTTATATCTCATCTTACATTAAGATCTTACATCTACTCTTATATCTCATCTTACATTACCTATTACATTATCTCTTATATCTCATCTTACATCACTTCTTACACCACCTCTTATATCATCTCTGACATTACCTATTACATCTCCTCCTCATCTCTTCTTACATCTCATCTTACATTACCCTTACATTACCTTGGACATCATCTTCTTACATCATCTCTCATATCTCATCTTACATCACCTCTTACATTGCTTTTATATCTCATTTTACATTCTCCTACATTAATCCCATCTCCTCTTAATCCCATCTCCTCTTAATCCCATCTCCATATTAATCCCTTATCTCCTCTTAATCCCATCTCCTCTTAATCCCATCTCCTCTTAATCCCATCTCCTCTTAATCCCATCTCCTTTTAATCCCATCTCCTCTTAATCCCATCTCCTCTTAATCCCATCTCCTCTTAATCCCATCTCCTCTTAATCCCATCTCCTCTTAATCCCATCTCCTCTTAATCCCATCTCCTCTTAATCCCATCTCTTCTTAATCCCATCTCCTCTTAATCCCATCTCCCCTTAATCCCATCTCCTCTTAATCCCATCTCCCCTTAATCCCATCTCCTCTTATGTCTCCACTTAAATTTCCTCTTACGTCTTTTTTTTACACCACGTGTTACATGTCTTCTTAAATCTCTTCTTACATTTCATCTTACTTTTCTTCTTAAATATCTTCTTACACCTCAAATTACATCTCTTCTTACATCTCGTTATACATCTCTTCTTCTTTCATCTACGTTTCATCTTACAATTCATCTTACATTTTATCTTACATCTCATCTTACATCTCTAATTACATCTCATCTTAGATCTCATCCTACATTTCATCTTACATCTCTTGTTACATCTCATCTTTCATCTCTTCTTACATCTCTTCTTACACCTTATCTTACAGCTCATCTTGCATCTCTTCGTACATTTCTTCCTACATTTCATCTTACATCTCTTCTTACACTTTATCTTACATCTCTTCTTTCATTTCATCTTACATCTCTTATTACTTCTCTTCTTACACCTCTTCTCATATCTCATCTTACATCTATTCGTACATCTCTTCTTACAACTCTTCCCAAATCAATTCTTCAGAAAATAAATGGTAGTACCACCCATAGATCTTTCTTACATCTCTTCTGACATCTCATCTCATTTTACATCACATCTTACATCTCATCTTACATCTCTTCCTACATCTCTTCTTATAATTCATTTTACATCTCATCTTACATTTCTTCCTACATCTCTTCTTATAATTCATTTTACATCTCATCTTACATTTCTTCCTACATCTATTCTTATAATTCATTTTACATCTCATCTTACATTTCTTCCTACATCTCTTCTTATAATTCATTTTACATCTCATCTTACATTTCTTCCTACATCTATTCTTATAATTCATTTTACATCTCATCTACATCTCTTCCTACATCTATTCTTATAATTCATTTTACATCTCTTGTTACATCTCTTCCTACATCTCTTCTTACATAATTCATTTTACATCTCTTCTTATAATTCATTTTACATCTCTTCTTACATCTCTTCCTACATCTCTTCTTATAATTCATTTTACATCTCTTCTTACATCTCTTCCTACATCTCTTCTTATAATTCATTTTACATCTCTTCTTACATCTCTTCCTACATCTCTTCTTATAATTCATTTTACATCTCTTCTTACATCTCTTTACATCTCTTCTTATAATTCATTTTACATCTCATCTTACATCTCTTCTTACATTCATTTTACATTCTTTTACATCTCTTCTTATAATTCTTCCTACATCTCTTCTTATAATTCATTTTACATCTCTTCTTATAATTCATTTTACATCTCTTCATTTTAATTCATTTACATCTCTTCTTATAATCTCTTCTTATAATTCATTTTACATCTCTTCTTATAATTCATTTTACATCTCTTCTTATAATTCATTTTACATCTCTTCTTATAATTCATTTTACATCTCTTCTTATAATTCATTTTACATCTCTTCTTATAATTCATTTTACATCTCTTCTTATAATTCATTTTACATCTCTTCTTACATCTCTTCTTACATCTCTTCTTATAATTCATGTTACATCTCTTCTTACATCCCATCTTTACAACTCATTCCAAATTGATTCTTCACAAAATGACTGGTAGTAAAGAACCTGTAAATTTGGAGTCCCTTTAGTTTACATTTCGGGCCACAGTTTAATTTCCTAGATCGACTTACGATTACCCTTATGCGTTTACACATTTTGTTTTTTCTCGTTTAATAATTATGTTCATGTCCCTTTTCTCCACCCCTACCCGCACCCCACCCCCACCCCTCCTCACCCCCACGCCCCACAAATCATCCCTCAAAACACAGATTGGTTGCTGGTACGTCATATAGGCCTAAACTCCCACCACGTAGGAATAGTGTAGATAATAATATGTTCAGGAACGCCAAGAGATTTGGACTGACAGAGTCTGAGGTAAGACGTCTGAAACTAGGCCCCAGTGTCAGGAATATCAGGAGAAGAGAAAGCGAAGGCATGGGAGCCATAGGCCGCTCTCTGTCCCATCGCTGTCGACTCATTCGAGAAGAAGAAGAATACCAACAGCAGGAGGTCAAGGGAAATGAATTGGAACTCATAGTTGCTCACAGCAGTCGCCAAAGCTATGCTCATACCAGTGGGGAAAGCGATGTTCATACCAGTGGGGGAAAGAAAAGCTGATTTCAATAAGAAACGAAAAGTGAGCTTTCAGACCACTGGAAACTTAGATCGGACATTACGTTTATAAAGGGTTGTGTCAAGAAGACGAAATGAGGTGGTAAGGCGACTTATTTGAACGATACTCTAGTCGCTACTGCTGGTGCTGTTGCTGTTGCTGGTAGTGGTGAAGAGGAAGAAAAAGAAGAAGAAGAAGACGAAGAAGAAGAAGAAGAAGAAGAAGAAGAAGAAGAAGAAGAAGAAGAAGAAGAAGAAGAAGAAGAAGAAGAAGAAGAAGAAGAAGAAGAAGAAGAAGAAGAAGAAGAAGAAGAAGAAGAAGAAGAAGAAGAAGAAGAAGAAGAAGAAGAAGAAGAAGAAGAAGAAGAAGAAGAAGAAGAAAAAGAAGAAGTAGAAAATGAAGAAAAAGAAGAAGAAGAAGAGGAAGAGGAGAAGTCAAATGCGGAGGTAATATTTTCATTACTGATAGGTTTTGGAAATTGAGGGGCATAAAGTCAAGCTTTCAAAGCAACACACATAATACAGGGAAGGGGTTATTTCTGTAGTACATACCACAACAAAAAGTACACTTTAATTATATAATACAAGTCCAACTATAACTGAAATACAATATGCAACTGTAATACACACACCGCTGTAACACACGCACAATTGAAATAATGTACATGTGTAATACACATCCAAATGTAATTGTACCACATAGTATATACAAAGGCAACACATAATACACTATAACACGCATGCCAGGGATGAGTTTTGTTTTGTGCCTGCCTTTGTGAATATTTCCTGGGTTTTAATATTGTCGTAAGTCAGAGAATTCAAAGGCAACACATTCAACAATTAAGTGAATTCCATGGGTGAGATGGATGATTATTATGACCATCACCAATGACTTCCATACTTTCTAAAGTTTTTTGTACTGGAATGCCTTAAAGCATGATACTGATACTATCATTATAACGTTGATCCCAATCTGTAAAACTGCAAAACATTTTATTTTGATTTGGAGCTCTTTGTAAATACTTTTATGTGCATATGTATTTTCTCTTATCCGGCTCTGGCTGAATTTTCCTTCCTATCTGAAACAACAACAGACATTACGATTATGATGTACTTTTGATTTTTCATTTGATTTTGCCCACTTCCACAACTAAGGTGAGCTTGTGGTTTTGGTAGGAATTTTATCTTATGTTGCCCAGACTGCCCTGAATACAGCCAAGGGATCTTTAACGTGCACAGAGTGTTGTGATCTATGATCTGTGTATGGAACCTCCTTTTCTTCCCCCGTCTCACATGGGACTAGGTGTTGATCCATGGACCTGGATTAAGGGGGTGGGTTTTACTCGGGAAAAAAAAAGAATTGAAACCCGTGAACTTTTTTCAACCTAACGTGCATGAATGTAGGAACTTTTGTTTGAGAGGCCGACACCTTACCTCTAGACCACCGAATCCCCAAATTAAAACGTAGCACTGTGTGTTGTGAGTGTGCAAATGAAACCATTTAATAGTTTTAGTTTTAAGGCAAGCAAGCCACTACGTGTCGACAGGAATGCCTTCTCATAGTCCCTTGTCCTTCCACTGTTTCTATATACATGTATTACATGGACAATTGCTTGGGGGTGTTTAAAAAATAATAATTGAGTTGTTGTTGTGTTGGTTTTTTTGTGATTTGCTAATTTGTGCCTTTTTTAAAAGAAATATCTGTAACGATGCAGCTAAGAGATTATTATTTAATCAGATCGATGACAATCATTGTTTATTTGATAACTTATTGAATGTTATTATTATTATTATTAATTGTTATTATTACTATTATTATTATTATTATTATTATTATTATTATTATTATTATTATTATTATTATTATTATTATTATTATTATTATTATTATTATTATTATTATTATTATTATTATTATTATTATTATTGCTATTATTATTATTATTATTATTATTATTATTATTATTATTATTATTATTATTATTATTATTATTATTATTATTATTATTATTATTATTATTATTATTATTATTATTATTATTATTATTATTATTATTATTATTATTATTATTATTATTATTATTATTATTATTATTATTATTATTATTATTATTATTATTATTATTATATTATTATTATTATTATTATTATTATTATTATTATTATTATTATTATTATTATTATTATTATTATTATTATTATTATTATTATTATTATTATTATCTATGAATTAAAGTAAAATGTTACCCGGTGAAGAAGTATGCGTTATAATTTCCGGTGTCTATAGCTTAGAATTGTTATATTGATTGATTAATGGAAGATTGAAGTTATGATTTATCGTGTCTATAGCTTGGAATTGTTATATTGATTGATTAATGGAAGATTGAAGTTATGATTTATCGTGTCTATAGCTTGGAATTGTTATATTGATTGATGACTGGAAGATTGAAGTTATGATTTATCGTGTCTATAGCTTGGAATTGTTATATTGATTGATGACTGGAAGATTGAAGTTATGATTTATCGTGTCTATAGCTTGGAATTGTTATATTGATTGATGACTGGAAGATTGAAGTTATGATTTATCGTGTCTATAGCTTGGAATTGTTATATTGATTGATGACTGGAAGATTGAAGTTATGATTTATCGTGTCTATAGCTTGGATTTGTTATATTGATTGATTAATGGAAGATTGAAATTATGATTTATCGTGTCTATAGCTTGGAATTGTTATATTGATAGATGAATGGAAGATTGAAGTTATGATTTATCGTGTCTATAGCTTGGAATTGTTATATTGATTGATGACTGGAAGATTGAAGTTATGATTTATCGTGTCTATAGCTTGGAATTGTTATATTGATTGATTAATGGAAGATTGAAATTATGATTTATCGTGTCTATAGCTTGGAATTGTTATATTGATAGATGAATGGAAGATTGAAGTTATGATTTATCGTGTCTATAGCTTGGAATTGTTATATTGATAGATGAATGGAAGATTGAAGTTATGATTTATCGTGTCTATAGCTTGGAATTGTTATATTGATAGATGAATGGAAGATTGAAGTTTATGATTTATCGTGGTATTGTCTTAATACCATTTGTTTCTTTTCCCCTTATTTTATTTTGTTTGGTCATTTTGTAGTTTGTCTACTATAACTAGTTTTAATCTATGTCTGTTCCCTCGTATCTGTTGCTTCAAGTGTGTTACTATTTCATTTAGCTTAAATCAATGTCACTTTATATTTTTTTAAAGAATACAATTATATATTCTGCACTCATTTCTGATTGTGATAAATAAATAAAACGATTTTGACTGATATTGCGATCGGTTTGTTACAAGTAAAATACTATTTATTTATTTCCTTACAGCTAGACTATTGCAACGGATGTTTTAGAAACGTGTTGGCAAGAGGTGGGACTTGTATGTTCTTCTTGATTTGTTTATTTACTTCCAAAGAGAACGATCGGCATTTTACCATGCCGGAACTACTGTACACAATAAGTCAATAATACTTTATCAAATCAATTTTATCGTATGTTTGCTTTCCTTTTTTTTTTACTTGCATATTTCATGCCAGACTTTTCTTTTATTCTTTTCTCAAATTTTACGTTCTGTCTTTTGAGATGTCACGCTTGGTGTGTGTGTGGGGGGGGGTGGGTGGGTTTAATGCTATCTGTCAAGGAGATGTTAAATCGTGTCACTGATATAGAACACGTTAATCTTTCAATTAAATCGAAATTGCAACTGTACAAATCGTTTTGGCTTGCGTTTATACTTTGATAAAGGAATGAGATACAAAAACGGAAAGCTAGATCTGACACATAAACGTGTGAAATTCCTCCTACAATGTTGATGGTGACCAGCACCTAATTTTCCCCAGCACACTAAGATATGTAATAAATTGCCTACATCATCACCATCATTATTACCATCATCATTATCATCAACTGCTAATCATGTAGGATGTTACATCCCTGACAGCACATCTGAATGTCCCTCTGTCTTGTGCCATTCTTCCAGCCTCTGTTATCGATTTTTTAAATGTTTCCTCTACATCTTTCTGCCATCTTCTGCATGTCTTCCCGCTGTGTCTGTTCCCACTCACCCCCTCCCCCCATACTCATCCGTCCTGGATCCGGGCAGTGATCAGGTGTTTGCACCTGTACAGGGATTAGACGATCCCGTCCTCCATAAATCCCTTCCTGCCTTGCAGGCGGGTCTTGGTTGACCAAAGGGTAGGGGAGTGAACCCCGACAAAAATCTAAACCAAGGGCCAGCAGGGCATCTCAATGTGGCAGCGCCACCATTTACCTAGGGGTACAGTGGGGTGGTCGTCTGCTTACTAAAAACCAACCGATTCAGAGCAACAAAAAATATTTTGGACCTTGATGGAATTACTTGCGTGTTGCGAACACAATCGTTTCAAGCCAGCACACTTCCTTAGAGTATGTGGTGTCGGTGGCCGAGAGGAGACAGATGGACAGACAGAGACAGAGACGAGAGAGATAGATAGAGAGAGAGAGAGAGAGATAGAGAGAGAGAGAGAGAGAGAGAGAGAGAGAGAGAGAGAGAGAGAGAGAGAGAGAGAGAGAGAGAGAGAGAGAGAGAGAGAGAGAGAAAGATATATATATATATAGAGAGAGAGGGAGGGAGAGAGAGAGAGAGAGAGAGAGAGAGAGAGAGAGAGAGAGAGAGAGAGAGAGAGAGAGAGAGAGAGAGAGAGAGAGAGAGAGAGAGAGAGATAGAGAGAGAGAGAGGGAGAGAGAGAGAGAGAGAGAGAGAGAGAGAGAGAGAGAGAGAGAGAGAGAGAGAGAGAGAGAGAGAGAGAGAGAGAGAGAGAGAGAGAGAGAGAGAGGTTAGACAGAGAGAGAGAGAGAGAGAGGGACACAGAGAGAGGAGAGAGAAAGAGAGAGAGAGAGAGGAGGGAGGGATGGAGGGATGGAGGGAGAGAGAGAGAGAGAGAGAGAGAGAGGGAGAGAGAGACAGAGAGAGAGAGAGAGAGGAGAGAGAGGAGAGGGAGAGGAGAGGATGGAGGAGAGAGAGAGAGAGAGAGAGAGAGAGAGAGAGAGAGAGAGAGAGAGAGAGAGAGAGAGAGAGAGAAGAGAGAGGTAAATAGATAGATAGATAGATAGAGAGAGAGAAAGAGAGAACTAGCGAACAAAATTATGCCGTGGAAATAAGAGAAAAGAGGAAATTAGACAACAAAATTATGTACTGGAAATAAGAAGAAAGGGAACTAGCCAAAACAATTATGGGGTGGAAATGGAGCTAGACAACAAAATTATGGAGTGGAAATAAGAGAAGAGAGAGGACCAGCCAAAACAATTATGGGGTGGAAATGGAGCTAGACAACAAAATTATGGAGTGGAAATAAGAGAAGAGAGAGGACTAGCCAAAACAATTATGGAGTGGAAATAAGAGAAGAGAGAGGACTAGCCAAAACAATTATGGAGTAAAAATAGAGAAGAGAGAGGATTAGCCAAAACAATTATGGAGTGAAAATAAGAGAAGAAGAGAGGACTAGCCAAAACAATTATGGAGTGAAAATAGGAGAAGAGAGAGGATTAGCCAAAACAATTATGGAGTGAAAATAAGAGAAGAGAAAGGACTAGCCAAAACAATTATGGAGTGAAAATGGCATAAGGATAGCCAACACAGGTATGGAGTGGAAATAAGAAGAGAGAGGAAATGAGACAACACAATTAGGGAGTGAAAAAGAAGAAAGGAAATATGGGAGGGCATAACTAGACAACACAATTATGGAGTGGAAATAAGAGAAGAGAGGGAACTAGACAACACAATTATGGAGTGGAAATAAAGAGAAAGAGGGAACTAGACAACACAATTATGAAGTGGAAATAAGAGAAAAGAGGGAACTAGACAACACAATTATGGAGTGGAAATAAGAGAAGAGGGAACTAGACAACACAATTATGGAGTGGAAATAAGAGAAAAGAGGGACTAGCCAAAACAATTATGGAAGTGGAAATAAGAGAAGAGAGGACTAGCCAAAACAATTATGGAGTGAAAATAGGAGAAGAGAGGATTAGCCAAAACAATTATGGAGTGAAAATAAGAGAAGAGAGGACTAGCCAAAACAATTATGGAGTGAAAATAAGAGAAGAGAGAGGACTAGCCAAAACAATTATGGAGTGAAAATAAGAGAAGAGAAAGGACTAGCCAAAACAATTATGGAGTGGCATAAGGATAGCCAACACAGGTATGGAGTGAAAATAAGAGAAGAAGGGAAATGAGACAACACAATTAGGGAGTGAAAATAAGACAACACAATTATGGAGTGAAAGAAATAGCCAAAAAATTAGAGTGGCATAAGGATAGACAACACAATTATGGAGTGGAAATAAGAGAAGAGGGAACTAGACAACACAATTATGGAGTGGAAATAAGATAAAGAGGAACTAGACAACACAATTATGGAGTGGAAATAAGACTAGACAACACAATTATGGGGAAATAAGAGAAGAGAGGGAACAGACAACAATTATGAAATAACTGGAAACTAGACAACACAATTATGGAGTGGAAATAAGATAAAAAAGGGAACTAGACAACACAATTATGTACTGGAAATAAGACAAGAGTGGGAACTAGACAACACAATTATGGAGTGGAAATAAGAGAAGAGAGGGAAATGAGACAACACAATTATGGAGTGGGAATAAGATAAAAGAGGAACTAGACAACACAATTATGGAGTGGAAATAAGAGAAATGAGGGAACTAGACAACACAAATATGGAGTTGAAATAAGAGAAATGAGGGAACTAGACAACAAAATTATGAAGTGGGAATAAGAGAAAAAGGAAACTAGACAATACAATTATGAAGTGGAAATAAGAGAAAATAGGGGACTAGACAACACAATTATGGAGTGGAAATAAGAGAAAAGAGGGGACTAGCAAACAAAGTCATGTAGTGGAAATTAGAAGAGGGGACTAGCGCACTAAGACACACTGTCAGTTTTAGAAAGAAAATGGTTTTGCCTACACCTTGCGTGGTTTAGGTGACCGAATGGCGAGGCTGCTGGACTTTGTATCATGAGGTTCCGGGTTCGAATCCTAGCAAAGCCAGTTCCGGCATTCTGTTCTTTTAGAAAGACGATTAACACAGACATGTAAATAATGATATCATACACAAACACACAGACTGACAAATTGCTGTTCAACACCACGGAGTAGGTCAAGAAATAGGTCAAGTCAAGAATTGCCCCACCACGCATTTTCCTTTCTTTATTGTTATCACCGGAAGAATAATATAATGTTACACCTGTATCCAGATTATTGACAAAGAATAACAATAGCTACTTTAAATACACAAAAGCACACGGTAAGGTTTATTTTTGTTAGTTTTATGTTTTGAACAAAACGAACGATGAGACAAAACATACATCAACAATACATTACATAAAGTTTGGTTGAAGACTTTCTATGAGATCGAAATATTATGTCATTAAAAGACCCCACATTGACAGGCCCGTAAAACCACATTGGGTTTGTCTTTCTTTAGGCGCATGTGAACAATCTAGAATATAGGTCATCTTTGAAATTAGGAAAACTTTCCTCCTTCATAGGAACTCTATTGATCTGTCACTGAGCAGAAATTGAGGCCCAGAGAAACCAAGTGCTAAGATACAGCTTTTCACAATCCGAAAGTCTGTGGTTCTTAACCTGGGTTCGATCGAACCTCAGCTGTTCTGTGAGTCAGTCTCGGTGGTTCGGCGGGAATCAATGCACACACACACACACACACACACACACAGACACACGCACGCACACACCGTTTGTGTTGTATTTTATTTTTCCAATTACAAAGAGTTCGGTCAATGCACGTATGGAACTTGCGAGGTCCAGTCCCTTCAACAAGGTTAAGACCAACTTGCCGTAAGCTGAAACATGCGGTCAGGTCGGACATTTGACGTGTGTTCAAAGGGCGGACGTTCTAACCGCGAGCGGGAAATGTTTTAAGCGGACAGCGAAGTGAACAACTTTGTTCCACTGAGAGTGGGTCAAAATGGTGGTACTAGCGTACCAATGGACATGCATTTTCTTGATAATTGTACGTTCTCCATTAAAATGTATCTTTCTTATTCTTTTGATAAATTTTCTAAGTTTTTATCTTCATTTCTCATCCCTTCCTTTCCATCTGAGTGCAGATGTGTCTGCGTTAAAGATTTAAACTTTATGGTAGAATAATCTTTCCCTATCTCCTTATGAGAGGACATCCCTATTCTCCTTATAAGAGGACGCGCCTATCTCATTATGAGAGGACACCCCTTATCTCCTCATGAGAGGACACCCCCTATCTCCTTATTAGACACCCCTTTCTCCTAACGAGATGACAAGCCCTATCTCTTTATGAGAGGTCGCCCACTATCTCCTTATGAGAGGACATCCCTATCTCCTTATGACAGGACACCCCTATATCCTTATGGCAGAACATCCCCTATCTCCTTACGAGAAGATTGCTCTATCTCCTTATGAGAGGACATTCCTATCTCTATATCAGAGGACACCCACTATCTCTTTAGAGAGGACGCCCTATCTCCTTACGACAGGACAGCCCCTATCTCCTTACGAGAGGACACCCCCTATCTCATTATGACAGAACACCCCCTATCTCCTTATGAGAGGACAGCCCCTATCTCCTTATGAGAGGGCATCCCTATCTTTTTATTACAGGGGACATCCTATCTCCTTATGAGAGGACATCATATATCTTTTTTATGACAAGACACTCCTATCTCTTTATGAGAGGACATCCCCTTTTATGACAGGACACTCCCTATCTTTTATGACAGGAGACCCTATCTCCTTATGAAAGGACATCCCCTATCTCCTTACGAGAAGATTGCTCTATCTCCTTATGAGAGGACATTCCCTATCTCTATATCAGAGGACACCCACTATCTCTTTAAGAGAGGACGCCCTCTATCTCCTTACGAGAGGACATGCTCTATTTCCTTAAGAGAGGACATCACCTATCTCCTTACGAGAGGACACCCGTATCTCCTTATCAGAGGACATCCCCTATCTCTATATGAGAGGACACCAGACTGGTATGGTTGAAATCTACGCTGATCAGGAAACTGTTGAAAGTTTTTGTATGACACAAAACCCCTGAGCAGGACGACACTTTGATGGCAGTAAATACAATCTAAAAACCAAATCTAGGGGCAGGCAAAGAAAAATAGATTGACTTAGCTGTCTTTTATGATGAAGAAAATTAACAAATAAATGACTAGCCCTGAATCGTTTCCTTAATGAGTTTACTCGAACAGCACATGGAAATGCATTCCCTTTTGGATCTGTTCAGTATACTTGTATTTATAATTTCTCATGAGAAGGACAGGCCTTCATTTTTAGATCTATTCATCCTTGTATTTGTTGTCTGCATGCGTGTTCGCACAGTGATTGCGGAAATTCCCATAACTGTGGGGCTCAGATTCTAGTGTTATAGAATCTAGAATCTAGATCTAGAGGCAAGAGAAAGAGTGTTTAGTCAACATTTGTATTAAATTCTCAACTGTTTTCTGCATAGCAAACATATTCATTAACCCGAAATTTTATTCCTTAAATGTTATTGATATTATTTAGATCTAGATGTAGATTTAGATCTAAATCTGGGTGTAGATAGATTTAGATTTTAAAGGAGATCTATCATTTAGAATTTAAACCCATCTAGATTTAAAACTAGACAAAATATTACAGATACATAATCAGATCTGAGTCAAGAGCCTAGACTTGGGATGTAATGATATTCATTTCTATTATGATTAAACTAGGCCCAAAATGATGGTAGACAAGTCTATGGTAATTCTTGGCTTGTCAACAAAATATAGTCCATTACCGTTGCCACGCAACGTACCCACTCCTCCACTTCATAAAAAAAAAAAAAGGTGTTTGGAATGTATCCGATTACTCCCAACTTTATCCAACTTTACTGTTCTTTTAACGTAGCGTAATAGGTATTTCATGCAGACAAATTCCTGACACGTTTAGCATATCAATGTTGGACAAGTGCAACTGAAAATGTGTGGTGTAAAAGTTGTTTATATAACATCTCTGGTCCCAGTGGTTTGGAGGTAGAGGTAAGGATCTGTGTTTCATTTCTAGTTAGAATTGAAATAAAAGAACAAGAAAAAAATTGCAACAAACTTGAACAATTACTCTACTGACTAAACAGTACAATTTCATTTAGCCAAACGAAAATTTGAATCTAATCGTCTACATCAATCTTCTTTTTACTTCTTCGCTCTTTCATTCTTTTTTTTTCTTTGACGGTTTTTTTCCTTCTCCATTATAGCTTTTGTTTTGGTGTTAATGATCTTTTCAAGATCCAAAGAGTTCTTTGATATATAATATGACTGCTTTTTTGCCATATGGCATCGGGTCATCGACGTATGAGTGAAAGCAAGCAAAGGGAGTTCATACATTTAAAAAGCAATCCATGATCAGTCTTAAGTCGTCCAATTGATTGTAGCCCCTTCCCAGGCCACGTCTTCACCATGCCGGGCGTTGTCCAGTTCTAACCATCGCTGCAGAGGGCCGAAGTAGCGTAGCAAGGGCTGGGCGGTGACCCCCGCTTGGCCAGTCAGTTCTTGCAGCTGATCCTGCCATGGAATGCTGGATCCGTAGCTAAGGAATTGTCTGTGATACCAGAATTTGAGAATAATAATAATAAGGGTGATGATGATGTCCACGATCATGAAGATAATAATAATAATATTTATACTACTACTACTACTACTACTACTACTACTACTACTACTACTACTACTACTACTACTACTACTACTGCTGCTACTACTACTACTAC
>JAXRKP010001041.1:107500-122500 GCA_037039925.1 Doris montereyensis
GACCTTTACTGTACACCGGAGCCTTCACAACGTCGGCTGTTTCCCTCGGTCCGATGATAGTCCAATCTATTTTCGTAACTTTATTAAACTAGCATGCCTCTACTTACCTTGCATACGGGGAGTTATTGATGACATGGAATTTGGCCCCCGGGTCGAAGTCGCTATCTGACCTTGGCACAGGAGCCTTGATGCCCTGATGTTGTAATCTGAATACAGTAGAACGAGACATCAATAAAATATGTATGTAAGTATGTGTGTGTGTGTATGTATGTATGTATGTATGTATGTATGTATGTATGTATGTATGTATGTATGTATGTATGTATGTATGTATGTATGTATGTGTATGTATGTATGTATGTATGTATGTATGTATGTATGTATGTATGTATGTATGTATGTATGTATGTATGTATATGTATGTATGTATGTATGTATGTATGTATGTGTGTGTGTGTATGTATGTATGTATGTATGTATGTATGGTAAGTATAAGTATGTATGTATGTATGTATGTATGTATATGTATGTATGTTGAATGTATGTATGTATGTATGTATGTATGTATGTATGTATGTATGTATGTATGTATGTATGTATGTATGTATGTATGTATGTATGTATGTATGTGTTTATGTATGAATGTATGTATGTATGTATGTATGCCGGTATGTATGTATGTGTGTGAGTGCGTATGTATGTATATATGTATGTATGTATGTATGTATGTATGTATGTACAAAAGCTTATGAAAGCTACCAAGAAGAAATGAAGGAAAATGGATGTGAACGCCGGTTACCGCGATAGTAAATTTTGTATGTTTGGTATTTATGTATGCTTTGGTCTAATTTTTCATAATGTTTAAATATACATTTCATGGTCCCTTAATTAATCTTCTATGTGTTTCTCAATACAAAAAAATTAAAAGTTTCCCTTATATCATGTTATATGACTTTTTATTATATCATATTATATTATATTAAAATATATTATTTCATATTATATCATATAATTTCTTATCATATCATTTCATATAAGATTACATCACATCGCATCAAATTATATCTTATAATATGATATGACATGATATGATATAATATGATATGCCTTAATATGATATGATGTAATATGACATGATACGATATGATATGACATGATATGATATGAAATGCTATTATATGATATGATATGATATGATATGATATGATATGATATGATATGAAATGATATGATATGATATGATATGATATGATATGATATGATATAATATGATATGATATAATATGATATGATACGATATGACATGATATGATATGATATGATATGACATGATATGATTATATTATATTATATTATATTATATTATATTAAATTATATTATATTATATTATATTATACTTTATTATATTGTATTAATAGCGTGTTGTCGGGCTTTTACCTGAGTTCCCACCATCGTTTGTTGTAGTGGTTAGATGTGGTCTGACCCCTCATGACCTCATTACGCCATTGGTTCAACAAGTAGGCAAATGGAACAAATGCTACTTTTTCTAACGCTGTAGTCAACAGAGAATTGATGGCTCTCTCTGGAAATAAAATACGAGGTCGAGAGTTATAGACATTGATCTGCTTCAAATAATATGCCAATGTGTCAATTAAAGTGTAGGTAACAATATTGTGTCATACATTGAAAGAATGGTAGAAAAACGGCGAGAGCATCTCAGCTCAATCAGTACAATTGCGACTTAGACTCATGGAAACATTTATTAGAAAGCTAAAATACACAGGAGTATTATCACATGATTTGTTAGATATAAAATCTATCTTATATTCGTGAGGATAAATGAGTATCCGGTTATTGACAGAAAAGGATTTTGTCCAGGTTCGAGCATGATGTGCTTTACGAACATTTTTTTCTCCAAGGGAACCATGAAAATGAGCAAAATGGTTGTCGAAGGCTATATGAAGCTATGCCCGGGAGCATGCAGTTATGTGTGAATTAGAGAACAGCGATCCAATCCATTTTAATCGTCATCTTTTTTCAAAACTGATGTTTTCATAACTAGTAGGACAACGCCTATTTTACTAGCGTGGACAAATTAAACGAACTCACTGGACAGAGAAACCAACAACCCCCTCCCCCCCCCTCTCTCTCTCTCTCTCTCTCTCTCTCTCTCTCTCTCTCTCTCGCTCTCTCTCTCTCTCTCTCTCTCTCTCTCTCTCTCTCTCTCTCTCTCTCTCTCTCTCTCTCTCTCTCTCTCTCTCTCTCTCTCTCTCTCTCTCTCTCTCTCTCTCTCTCCCCCTGGGGAAAAAAAAAAAGAAAAAGACTCAAACAAAAAAAAAAAACAGTGTAAATATTTCTTATCCGTTGTCTGACGATTTTTAAACTCGAAAAGTTACGTTTAATTTGTTGTGTCTTTCTTGGTGAAGTTGTCACTTATTGTCGTTTATCACTTCAAATAAACACAAGTACAAACTGTATTTTGCCATTCCCAAAAGACTAAACTACGTGAACTTCAACAACAAACAAACAAACAACCTTACATACATTATGGTGGTTGTAGTTATAAGACAGCAAAAGAATAACGATATAATAACATACGTGTGTCTATATCTATCAAAAACATACTTTGTGCCGAACTGAAATGCTGGGCATGTCGCGACGTCGCAGCATCTCCCTCATCTCCGCCATTGTCTTCACCAGGACTCTTCAGACTCTCCTCCTCCTCCTCTTCCTCCTCCTCTTCCACGTCCCTTTGTTCTTCCACCACGTCATCTAGCAAACCCAGCCTGGACAAGTGCGTGGGCGACAGAGCTGACAGCTGAATACAGTCGCCGAGAGCCTCGTGGAAGGCACCGTTCGCACCAGTACGGAAAATCGTGGGTTGGTGGGCGTAGGACATGAAGTAGACCACGTGACCCACCTCATGGTGAATGGTACGGAAATCCCTTAGACTGACGTTGGCGCACATTTTGATTCTGAATGAAAAGACAGACCATGTTGGAGAGGATGATGACGATAAAGAAGGATGTACCGTCAGCGTCTCCGCATAAGTGCAGGCTTACCGACTATACATCATTTATACCCCAGCAGGCCATTTCATTTAAAGTCTTTCTCAACTTACTGGGGAGAATACACTCAATATAGTTCAGCAGCATCTTAGGCGCTTCATACAAACACTCAGCCAAGATCTTTCTCTACTTATGGCTGAGTGCTCATTCAGACCTTAATCAATTGAGGAAAGCAGAGTGAGGTACCTTTCCTAAGGGTACAACGTTGTGGAAAAAATACTCAGGATAGCCATAGGGTTCGAACCACTAGAAGAAACGCCAAAGTTGGTTCTTTTCAAAGACGACAAGATTAAGACACAAATATGTTTGAGTTGTCTAGGTGGGAACAATCATCTGAGCACCTAGAAAGGGAAGAAATGATTGGAAGACATGTCGTGAAAAAAAATTCCCAATAATAAAAAAAATAATCTTTTGTTTCCTGTGAAATAATGGATGCATATCTTGAACATTCTGGAAACAAATGGTGTTGTTAATGCTGATAACAGTTGTAGAACTTAATAATTATCGTATCTCTAAATTCTAGCGAATAAGAATATAATTATTTTCAGAAATCCAATCCAGGAAAGAAAATAAAGAATAGCAAACTGGACACTGCTTTATTGATTTTATCTTCCCCTTTATTTTCTGCAGTAAAGAAAATGAAATGAGAAATGCCTCGTCCCGTAGCATTGATCATCGAGGGTTTATGTCAGTGAGATATTTTGATGATGACTATAATCGGGTAATCTTTGACATTTATGCTCCCACGTGACAAACCGTGCGAACTGTTTCAAGAAAAGCTAACCCTCACAGACTAAAAAATTGACCTGCACGGATTTTTCTTTAAAAACTTTTACATGGTTATGTCTAAAATGAATGAATGCATTCACAACATTTACTTCATACGCAAAAGCATTGCATTCCTACTTCAACACTCAGTATGGGCACATTTTGACTAATAACTTTAAGAAAGGTTGAAGAAAAGAGTTTTTTTAATGAAGTGATAGATGAATAATGTCACCTGTAGTCTTGCCAGTCCCAGCTGTACATGTCCATTGACGAGGCGTGACAGATCATGTCTGTGTCCAATGGTTTAACAAAGATGGAATTTCGCCAGAATGCAGGTGGCAGGGGCGGCAACCCAAGAGATTCAAAGAAATCCTCGGCTAACCCGAACATGTTGGCGACGCTGGCGTTGGACCTTAACCTGCCCTCTATCTGACTTTGATCATCCACTTCCGGGAAAGGTTTGACCAAGTCAAGGATCGGTGTCCAATGCTGAGCCCACATGTCACCTGTGGGGGGGGGTTCAGTTCGAATGTTATTACTTGGTGAAAGGTGGGTTGGAGGGGTAGTCACAAAATCTCTTTAATAATCCATGCATACTAAAAGGATACCCCAAAATATCTGATATACCTGTGAAATACTGAGAATGATAATAAATGAAATATGTATGGCACGAAGGCAGGCTCTAACCTTTCATGGGACAATGCATATATAAGATGAGGAAAGGTGAAGTATAATGGAATGATAATCCATCGGTAAGTGGTAAAGCTAAAGATACGGTCTTGTTTGCTGATGTGTTTTGTGCAAGCATTTGTATTTTTACTTTTACTGATTTATTTTTGCGTATATGTGTGTGTATGCCTCTGTGTGTGTGTGTGTGTGTGTGTGTGTGTGTGTGTGTGTGTGTGTATGTGTGTGTTGGAGTTAAAATTGGCTGGTCCATTCATGTTCACGCTGATCTTTAACTTTGAATATGATTTGTAACAGTTACTTTTGCCCTGAATGCTCTCTGATGAACGTCGTGAAATGGCTATGTCTGTGTAACGTGAACCCTGATAAAGCGGATACTGAGATCTTCAAGCATTCATTGCTAGTCTTCCAAATAGCAGGCAATGGAAACAGCGCTTGCAAAATGAATATGTTTTTTTTCTATTTTACAAAATTCTATGGAGAGTCATCTATTCAATTATCACTTGGCTTTATCTGTATACTGTCTAAAATCACACGTTGAAACAAAACTCTAGAAACGACGATATCAATGCTGCCGCTGATAATGCGGTATCTCTAAATTTGAAAATTTCAAATAATGGCTTTAACATTTCTCAAACTCTAAATTTTATAGAGTTTAAACATAGCTGAACCGCTAAAATTGCAACATTTTTATGTGTAGATTTGATTCAGTATTCATTATTACACTATTTATCCAATTTTCATGCAATCTAGAGTTACAACAATTCTGCTCTATGCCTGAGAAACTGTCTACACTTCAATACAAACAGTGATACAAGGGGCATGGCGAAAATGATGAATAACGGCATGAAATAATATTGAAGAACCGTAAGAACAAAGACCAAACAAACACAAAAGAATGGACAGAAAGAAAAAAATGTGGGCACCAATAAAATCGAACCTACCGCCTCCACGTCGGCACCCATCGCCTTGCCATGAGAAGAGAACACATTAATATAATGACTTTGTTTGTCGGTGAGTTTTGTGTAAGCCTTTGTACTTTTAATGTTGTTGCTTTGGGAGACTGGGTAGTCCAGAGACAGGGTATCGCCTCTCAACCAAAATAGTGGGTTCGAACCCGCCAACGGTTGAAACGTTTTCTCGAGTGTATTCGAGCAAAATTTACCCCCTGGTCCAGGTAGGTGGATCGATACCTTGTCATATCGGAGACGGACGATAAAAGGAGGTCCCGTGTGCAGACCACATCACTTTGTGAACGTTAACGATCCCTTGGTTGTTTACAGGGCAGTCCTGGCAAAATTAAAAATCCTACCCAAAACTCCGAAATCACCGTAATCGTTTATGTAGGTAAATAAAAATAAATAAAAATAAATAAAAATAAATAAAAATAAATAAAAATAAATAAAAATAAATAAAAATAAATAAAAATAAATCGTCAAGTCGTTGTTTTTTGGGGTTTTTTGCATGTCGCCAACATGTTTGAGGAAGCCGAGAAGGAGTGTCGTCAGCTAGACTGGTACTGAGTTTTCTTTTCATGGCCAGGTGATGAGTGCCGATGCGCAGGACGCAGGATCGATTCTATTGGTGCCCAAAGATTTTTTGGTTCTTTGTATTCCTTCGTATTTATTGAATCTTCTATACTTTTTATGTCATTGTTCGTCGTTTTATCGGCTTTCACCCTATTTCATCCCTTGATTCTGTGGCGGTCATCCAAATAATGTTCTCAATCTTAGCAAAGTAGTAGAGCTGGGTTTTCATGGACACAAAACGGCAATGAAAAGAAAAGTTCGAGGGTAAAATGTAAAAAGTGTAATGGTTTTTTCACCCAGTAAGTGAGCAGGTATAGTCCCATCATTGCCAATGACGTCACTTCCGTACACTTCGCGGAGCTTACGTCGCACGTAGGCGTGGAGTTGTAAATACAGGGGTTTGATGTCAAGCCAAAGTTGGCTCTGTACGTTCTCCAGCTCTGGAGTTTCAAAGAACTCAGATTCTTGTTCGTAAGCGCTGTAATCGGAGAAACCTGAGGAAAGACAGTCAAATGAAACATATGGGGGATGGGGGAGGTGGGTGGGTGTGCGACTAACGTCTTTGATATTTTAGAAGTTTAAAGTATGGAACTTCCATGCTTTGATTTGTTTTTTTTATGCAGGGCTTGATTTTCCTTCTTTATTAGAGCATTTATTTGTATCTTATTACAATATGCTATTTTATCAATTCTTTTTTAAAAGGAAGGCATCACACATAATATGTTTAATCAAGAGCGAAGCCAAACTCTGAGATAGCTGCTTCTAGTTCTAGTGTATGTAGTAGGACCAATAATCAATCAATCAGTCAATTAATCAACCCATTCACAAAAACAATGAAACAAAACAAAAAACTGTAGAAGATAATCATGAGTATTGACATACTAACACTTAACTGCATCAAAAAAAACAAAATTGTGAATCTTTACGCTCAGATCAGTAGACTGGCATAAACGCTATGCAAATTTAGTAGAATACACACACTTAAACAAGTTTGTCTTTCAACCATGGGTTTCTTGAAAAGGGTAAGTTGACTGACAATAACACCAATAACGCCATGAAAGGCAGACCGGCACTGATTGATTTCCTCATTATGCATGAAGGGTTGATGTATCGGTATTAGTATACCCCTGTCCCATTCTTTACCATTCGTTGCTATGGTGTATTATAACACCCCTGCCAGCGCTTTTCCCATTGCTTTGTATGTTAAATACAAGTGGTCAATATATTCCCTTAAATGGCGTGGTGACGTCACTTTTTCCTCATTTGCATAGTTATTGACGCCTTACCTTGACATTGAAAGTCAAATGGGACTATTTGTTTTATATCTTGATTAATTTTGTCTCTAAATCTGGAATCATATATCTAGAATCTAGCTCTATATCTATCTAGAATCTACTCTACATCTAGATCTAGATTAGATTATAACCTTCATTTGTCCTCATGGACCCACTAAAACATATTGAAGGAGTTAATCGTTATAAAAATGTCTGTGATTTTGATCAGATTGAATCTGAATATACAGCAAGATCTAGATAGCTCTATATCTAGAAAGCTAGATATCTATATACATGTATATCTAGATATAGAGCTAACTCTAGATGGATCAAGATCTACAATTAGATCTATTAGACTTATAAAATAATATGAAGTCCGATAATCCATCGTTCACTTGCACTAGTTAGATCGACCGAGTTTACGAGGAGTGCAAATTACGCAATAGAGTCCCCATACCACTTTCCAGCCAAGTTTTGACTTTTACCTTATAGAAAAAGAACAAATATACAAAAGGAATTGAAAACAAATATATACGAATCAATACGCCAGTGTGTTGTGGCACACCTCGGTTTCGACTATATATATATATATATATATCTAGAACGTCAAGGAAACTAGATTCCTATGATTATTTGCTATTCAAATCCCACCCCACCAGGAGTTCCAATTTATCGGGAGTTTTTATGTAATGTACCTCATTCAAATGACATTACAAGGAGTTCACTATTACCTCATTCAAATGACATTACAAGGAGTTCACTATTACCTCATTCAAATGACATTACCAGGAGTTCGCTATTACCTCATTCAAATGACATTCGACATTATATTACCTCATTCAAATGACATTACAAGGAGTTCGCTATTACCTCATTCAAATGACATTACAAGGAGTTCGCTATTACCTCATTCAAATGACATTACAAGGAGCTATTACCTCATTCAAATGACATTACAAGGAGTTCGCTATTACCTCATTCAAATGACATTACAAGGAGTTCGCTATTACCTCATTCAAATGACATTACAAGGAGTTCGCTATTACCTCATTCAAATGACATTACAAGGAGTTCGCTATTACCTCATTCAAATGACATTACAAGGAGTTCGCTATTACCTCATTCAAATGACATTACAAGGAGTTCGCTATTACCTCATTCAAATGACATTACAAGGAGTTTGCTATTATTCACTGCTGTTATCCATATCTAAATTCAGTTACAGCCGTGTCCAGGAAAAACGACCGGAGATCAGACCTATTCAACAATGATAGCGTAAACCGCTGACAACTCCAGGATGAAAAAAGACCGGCCGATATTGATCAATCAGTCATACTCGAGTACCGGTACTCTACTCAAACCTAGCGAATAGGTAATCGTAACCCAGTAGGCCTACATGTGACTGCGTAATAACAACACGATGTGATTAGCTTCTTAAGTTTAAACTTGGTTACATCGTAATGCAACATTTTTGTTCACACCAAGAGACATTATTACAATGTTATCAATACAACTTACCATTTTCAACTGCACCGAGATTCAATAGACGAATGAGACGTGCGTACAACAATTTCACTGGCCGACCTGACGCTAGCCGCCATTTTGTCCACACGTCTCTCAGTGTTTGTGGATCACGTGATGAAGCCATGATGGATGTTAAGGAAGGTTCCAGACGCAGACAGGAACCATTGCCTAGGTATGCGCATGCTCGATTATATAGCCCAGTCATTGTGACTTGAAGTCGGCTGGACTCTCTGATGGCATAGACATGAAAACAGAGTCACGTACATTTTCAACATTTTCTTAACAGAATAAAAGACAATGACTCAATATGTTTAATTGTTTCGTCCTTACCAAAATTAAACCAAAACTTGGGGGATTTGAAAAAAATAACTAATCAACAAAAGAACAGCCCGATTTGAAATATCCTTCTCAAAATAAACCAGAATTTGGCGAATACGAAGAAAACAACCTACAATCAAAGAGCCTAGATAAGCGAGATGTGAAACTGGTTCCAATACCGCATAATCGGCCTCCCCGCTTGGCAACCCAAATAGGAACGGTAAACAAGTTGAACAATAATGGTGGATAACACAAACACACATAGTCGATGGGGCTCTCAAATAAATTGCACAAATTCCAAAAATAAAAAAACCAGATTTGACCCTTTTACATTTCCCCTTGGACCTATTTATTTCGTCTCCATTTAATGTCTCCTTAATTTTAAAAAAGAGAAAGAGAAAATAGTTTCGCTTTTCATATGAAATCAGTGGGTGTTCAATACCAGAATACAAGGAGGAGGAGGAAGAAGAAGAAGAAGGAAGAAGAAGAAGAAGTAGAAGAAGAAGAAGAAGAAGAAGAAGAAGAAGAAGAAGAAGAAGAAGAAGAAGAAGAAGAAGAAGAAGAAGAAGAAGAAGAAGAAGAAGAAGAAGAAGAAGAAGAAGAAGAAGAAGAAGAAGAAGAAGAAGAAGAAGAAGAAGAAGAAGAAGAAGAAGAAGAAGAAGAAGAAGAAGAAGAAGAAGAAGAAGAAGAAGAAGAAGAAGAAGAAGAAGAAGAAGAAGAAGAAGAAGAAGAAGAAGAAGAAGAAGAAGAAGAAGAAGAAGAAGAAGAAGAAGAAGAAGAAGAAGAAGAAGAAGAAGAAGAAGAAGAAGAAGAAGAAGAAGAAGAAGAAGAAGAAGAAGAAGAAGAAGAAGAAGAAGAAGAAGATGAAGAAGGAGAAGAAAAAGAAGAAGAAGAAGAAGAAGAAGAAGAAGAAGAAGAAGAAGAAGAAGAAGAAGAAGAAGAAGAAGAAGAAGAAGAAGAAGAAGAAGAAGAAGAAGAAGAAGAAGAAGAAGAAGAAGAAGAAGAAGAAGAAGAAGAAGAAGAAGAAGAAGAAGAAATAATAGAAGAAGTGTTATCTTACCTACTAAGTCGCACGAAGTTTACTATTAAACAAAGAAATGAGTAATAAACAAATATGCAATGGAATAAATAAATTAATGAAGTAAACACATTTAATTAATTTAAAAAGTCATTGGCTGGGGGCGGGAGGAGTTACAGTGGTCCTTTAAGAGATGATCTCTAGTTTGTCTGCTATTAATTACTCTTCCATTGCCTTAATCGTCTCTTTGCTTCCACGCTCACCAAAAATGATTACGCGATGGCGATGAACGTTGACATGGAAGTCATGTGTCAGTTTCACCTCTCTTATCTAGGCTCTCTGTTACAATAGAACAAACCAATTTGAAGTATCCTTATCATAATAAACCACAACTTTGAGCATTTGAAAAAAAGCGACCCATAAAAGAACAACGTAAAGTATTGAAAAAAACCCCACCCAATTAAAAATATAAAGTGGAAGCAAAAACTGTTTGAGTCAACGACACTACTGCTATGCTTAGTTTGCAAGATTTGTTATTCTCTTCCCTTCTCAAGTGGTCGTCCATCCTTACACATATACGCACACACACACACACACACACACACACACACACACACACAAATACACACAATGGAATTGAATGACAAAAAGGCCAGACACGCGTCTGATTACTGAGTACTGAGTAGTACGCCTCACGTCAAGTGGGGCGTTAAGGCATGTTTACGTGGTGCTCACTTTAGCCCAACGCTCTTTTCGCGTGGTGATTTTCTCCACAACAACCTACGGAGTTTCGTTTCTGTAATATACCATGTGAATACAACATTATTGTAGAAAACGCATACTTTTACCATATATATATATAAATATATCTAGTTACTCTGGATACATTAATTTATTTATATAAGATAAGATAAGATAATATCCTTTATTGATCCTTAAGCAGGAAATTGCTTTGTGTTCGTTGACATAAAATGCTGACAATAAACAATCCCACCAGAAGAATTAATTAATATAATATAATATCATTTTGCTGTTTCTCATTCACGTATTGGCCTCTCACTCTCGTAAAGTTAAAGACGTCATAATACATGAATACAATAAAAAAAACATTAATTTGTACATAGATGGAATCTTAATTTCGTATGGCAAAGGGAGAAATGAATAAAAAATAACGAATGTCGAGATGGGTTTGTTTTCTGTAAAAGCCTCCAACTCCTACTACATGTCTGTATCTTGGAGTTGAGGACATGAGACTCATCCTTAATAATTTTAAGTAATTTTGAGTTACATACTTTTTTAAATACAGCATCAAAAGAAACAGCTGATTGTCCTAACATGTTAGAAGCATTTTCTTAAATCTCTATTAATCTTTTCCTTCTCACCCTCTCTATATTGCCTCCCCATGCAGTTAAACAAAAAATTAACACAATCATAAATGCATGTATTTAAAAACAAAGACAGCAATGGGGTATCAATGCGTGAAATTTGCAAATTCCACATGAGATACAGTCCTTTTTTTAATGTTACATAGTGTTCTTCTTGATTCTAGGTTTTCAACGAAAGTTATACCGAGATATTTATATTCTTTGACTTTCTCAACGATTCCGTTTTTAATTATCATTTTAGAATGATCTGGATCCTGTATCTTAAAAAGTCAAAAATCATTTCTTTTTTTTTTTTTACGTTTAATTGTAAACGATGTTCATGACACCAGTGGATACCATTATAAACTGTTTGTATATAGTTTGTGATATCTGCTTCTGCAGTAATAAGTGCCATCAGTATATTTTATAAATAAATGTTTTCAAGAGATGTCCCACAGTTGTTCGTGTAGATTGAAAACAAAGCAGGTGTTTTGAGGTGCACTGGTGTTAGTGACAATTGCAGAGGACTCATGCATATTGTTTTCTGATCTTATACAAACATACTAGGTCTCTATGTCGGAATATCTAACAACAAAGAGATGTGCATTTGCTTGTTCCCATTTCTAACAATTTGGGTATTAAAATGTGGGGCTCGATAGTATTAAAGGCGCTAGAAAAAATACAAATAGAGTTCTAACATAACTTTTAGGAATATCAAGGTGGTTATAGATGTAGTCAGTAAAAAATAAAATGGCATCTTCATGAGTTGAACATATTCTGTCATAATTTCTTTCTTTGCAGTTTATTGCGATTTAAAATCCCAAATTTATGAATGATGAATTGAAAGATATTGTTACGAAGGTAGTAAAGGTAGCAGTCAATGGCTCTAGATCTAGATTTTGACGTAGACACTGTAGTAACACCAAGGATCGATTAATAATTATAACAAGGCTATCCATTATACTCACAATTAACAATCAATCGATGGATTAACACAAGTGTATCCAGTACGTGCTGGCATAAGACTAAGTGGATCACACAATACATCTTGTTTTTCTATCCTCAAAAAATATAATGGGAAACCCCCGCTAATTACAGTCGAAAACTAAGATATTTCTAGAACGGAAATTTCCACATCAGTCTAAATATTTCGACATAGTTCTATGATATTCTCTCCCTGTCCAGATATAAACAAATCATTAACCAGGGCACACCAAAGTGATTATGTCATAAACTCAATGGGGTTTTACACACACTAAAATTGATTACGTCATATACTTTCCTCTACTAAGGGAATCCCAACTATAAGTAACTATGTTACATATATAATCAAATCCATGAATATTCTACAAGAAACAAATTGAGGTCTCTAGTCTGCATTCGTCCCATGCAGGTAGTGCAAAACAACAAAAAGTAACAACTCCACCAATAAAGACAGAACAAACACATTAGTTATAGGAGAGTTCGGGGCGATATGATCGAAGTAGAAGTGTGTAAGATAGTAAACGGCGTGGATGACGAAAGAGTAGGAAGTCTCATCAAAATAACGTCTGATATTTCGGTACGAAAAGGAACTAGAGGAAACAGAAATAAATTGTTTCATCAAAGAGCAATATATCAGCAGCTTTAGTGTGAGAGTGGCACAACTTTGGAACGCTTCACCAGATAAAGCTGTAGGCGCCAAGATCCTAGATACATTTAGGAATAGGCAAGTTCTGGAGCGAACAAGTTCTGGAGCCTTGAGAAAGACAACCAAGAATAGGAAATAGTCTATAACTATAAAGCCACAATGACTACACGCCTTGAGAAAGACAACCAAGAATAGGAAATAGTCTATTACTATAAAGCCACAATGACTACACGCCTTGAGAAAGACAACCAAGAATAGGAAATAGTCTATTACTATAAAGCCACGATGACTACACGCCTTGAGAAAGACAACCAAGAATAGGACATAGTCTATTACTATAAAGCCACGATGACTACACGCCTTGAGAAAGACAACCAAGAATAGGACATAGTCATTACTATAAAGCCACAATGATCAACGTTGAGTAAACAACCAAGAATAGTTCATAGTCTGTAACTGTATAAAGTTAAATCTGTCCCGTCACGCCTTGAGAAAGTGATCAAGAATAGAAAGAAGTGAAATAAGAGGAAACAGCAAGATGAAAGATAGCCTGGAAGAAAGACAACCAAGAAGTAGGAGCTAGTCAATAGCGTTAGGTAGTGAACACGTGAGAAAGACAACCGGTATAACCCTTCGTCTAATATAAAGTGAAATATCTACACACCTTGAGAAAGACTCCAAGATCTAGATCTAGATCAATTTATAAAACAAAATCAATAACGTAAACAACAAAGAATAGGACATAGTCTATTACTATAAAGCCACAATCTAAATATCCGTAAATAACACAATGGAGCCACAGTATTTAAAGCCACGATGTCACAAGTGAAAAGACAACCAATCAATGACTCCAGTGAAGAGGATCATTAGAACCTGTGCTAGAATTATCAAAGTCAAGTGCCAAGTAGTTCTGTTCTGTATTCCATAGAAATCTGTCGCGTCCACCATTGCGGTGATTATTGAAATAAGACAATTTCAAGATGAAAATACCAAGCGTTTTGAGATTGGTTTTAGCGTTAGTGGGGTGGGGGGTGTATTGTTGACAGGAACTATCGTCAATAGTCCAAATTCTACACACTCGTATCTCCATAAATGTTTAGATCTAGCTGTAAACTGAATGAAAATCAACAAGAAAAATGTCTAAAAACTGCCACGCTTGCAAACTATCTAAATATCGTAAATAAACAATGGATCTTCGCTATTTCCAAACTGAGTGTGGCTAACATCAAGCCCTATCAAAAGGGAGGGAAAACAAACAAGACATAAATATTGAAGCCCCATACCTTTCCTATCAAGGGAGGGATAGACAATTTCTAAGAAATAGAACAAGAAAGTGTTTTGAGATGGGGTTTTTTTAAGGGGGGGATAAGAACAAGAACTATTACTTTTAGTCCAAAGCCCCAAAAATGTTTAAGGGAGGGATAACAACAAGACATAAATATTGAAGCCCCATAAGCCCTATCAAGAGGGAGGGATATGAACAAGACATAAATATTGAAGCCCCATAAGCCCTATCAAAGGGAGGGATAACAACAAGACATAAATATTGAAGCCCCATAAGCCCTATCAAAAGGGAGGGATAACAACAAGACATAAATATTGAAGCCCCATAAGCCCTATCAAAAGGGAGGGATAAGAACAAGACATAAATATTGAAGCCCCATAAGCCCTATCAAAAGGGAGGGATGAGAACAAGACATAAATATTGAAGACCCCATTGAAGCCCCATAAGCCCCATAAGCCACATAAGCCCCATATGCCCCATAAGCCACATAAGCCCCATAAGCCCCATAAGCCCCATGTGGACAATGACGAGTCA